>JACXGK010000303.1:81488-126433 GCA_016801125.1 Novumbra hubbsi
AACCCCCCCCCCCCCCCCTCAGCGACCATTGTCACGTCGTCGGCGCCCACCTCAATGGCGGGTCACATGATGTACACCAGCCCCCACACGGTGATGTACGCGTCCACGCCCACGCTGGCGGACGGCGGCCTGGCAGTCCTCAATGCGTTCTCCCAGGGCGCCTCCGCCATGCAGGTGTCCCACGGACCGGGCCAGGACACAGGTGAGACCACGCTAGACTACAGTAGGCTTCGCTGGGACACAGGTGAGGCTCCGTCGGCTGTGGGGAAGTAAACCAGGGAGGGGTGTGGGGGAGTAAACCAGGGAGGGGTTCGGGGGATAGGTGAACTGGGAGTGTCATGATATCAGCTTTTCGCTATGCCATTATCGTGGCCAAGCGAATTCACAATAGCCATGTTATCGCCATATCTACAGAAAATGTCACGAAAGTATAATAATAATAATATTGCAGTCAAATTCATTTAGTTTTTTGAGTGTTTGTTCAGATACAAAAAATGAAAGGGTGCAAAAGCGTGCAAAAAAAAACAATTACCCTTAGTAAAAATGCACCCAGATGAACTGATAAACAAAAGATCTGCAAGGCCTAACACCAAGATGAGTGTTTGGAACAATACAAATCATTTTTGTCTAGGGAATATGATCTTAACATGTGTATTGTCAATGTCAATATTGTATTTTTGAAAATATCGCGGTCAAACCCGGTTTATCACGACACCCCTAGTATGAATCAGACCCAGCTTAATTTAGTCATTTCGCTATAAAATGTTCCTGCTGCAGGCAAACTTGATAAAAAGCTGAAATAACAACTGTTTTAAACCAGGTCTGGGGTAAATAAATGTTGACCGGCTAGTGATTGAAGTGGGTTTGGTTATTGAAGTGGGTTTGGTTCAGCCTATAAAGCGTGCACAAAGTTTCTGGATTTGTCTGTTACATTTATAACCAAGTGAAATTTCTGAATTTGAAGTGTGTCTCTCTGGCTAGGTGCTATTCCTCAGGTATTCCTCACAGCGCCTCCCGGAACCATGCAGATACCAGTGTCAGCAGTGCAACTCCACCCAGTACGGCAAGACCTCCATTTTACAAGTGAAACCCTCATATTCTCTCTGCAAGCAGCATGCCACTGACCTGCACTAACACACCAGAGCACCGCCCTTCACTGTGGAGGGGAAGCCCTCCAGGTTTCTGTATGTAGAATGCAGTGATCCGATATTCAGACAACACCAGTGACACAGGGGTCAGCCAACCCAAGTACTGCATGGAGGATGGATGTTGTCCTTCTTGTTTTCTAACTGTAGATGAGAATGTCATCCAAGATTGGAAATTGAACTTTTTACTAATAGCTTGTGTGTGAGTGATTGATTTAAGGAGCATAGTTATTGATAAACTAGTATCTCAGAGAACCATAGCTTATACTAAACTAGGAATTTCAAGAGGTCTTCCTTATGCAATAGATTTAAATTAATTTCATGTAAATTGTGAGGTTCCTAGACCGGATCAATACCATAAAAATTTGTCTCAAGTCTGCCTAATGTAAACATTACTCTGAATGTTTACATCGGGCAGACGTTTTGTCTGTAGCATGCCAGCAGTTCCCACAGGCTTTCAGTCATTGCACTAGGTAGCTTAAGCTCATGTCATCCACTCGCCTGTTATACTGATATGCAGCTTCACAGGATAACCAGATGTTACTACGTTTTGTTGTTGCCTTGAACAGGCACATCTGATTCCTTAATCAAGGGCTTGATAATGATCTGATTGGGTGTACAAGCTTGGAAAGAGTTCAAATATATGGAATGGCTGGGGTTCCCTGAGGCGAGTGCTGTATACTTCTTGAAAAAGAGGCCATAATAGTAAACGCAAATTCATCATACTTGGGAGAAGTTGACCAAACCCAAACTATCCCTTATAAGGCCAAGTTATTCAGCTGAGCGTAGAAAGAAGTTCTGTTCCCTCTGTGTCACTCTTGCTCTCTTCTATTGGTCAGGAGTGGCACATGCTGATACGCTCCGTTGCGTTGCAGATGGTGATTGGTCAGCAGTCGAGCGGCAGCAGCAGTAACCTCACGGAGCTGCAGGTGGTCAACCTGGACTCGGCCCAGAACACTAAGACCAACTGACGGGGCGACGCGGACGCGCCGAGGACCAGGGAGTCGGCCAGACGGATTGACATGGATTTATTGCTGCCTTGCCACAGCGTTTCATTTCAGACCTCGTGTCTCGCGCTTCACAGCACGACACTGTACATACTCGCAGCGCACACACACACCCCCCCCCACACACACCCACGGACGGGCCCGTACGCCGTCCTTGTATGTGAGTAGATGTTTGGAAATACGTATGCATTCATTCACTACACATAGGAAGGACTTGAGCTATTCACTACGTCCTTTTTTTGGATCCCCTTTTTTTCATAGGATGGTGTTTTGTTTTTGTTTCTTCGTGTGTTCAATATTTTTAGGATCTGTATTTTGCCGGTTGCGCACGACGCAGGTACTGCAGCTTCACGTCAGCCAAAGAAACAGTCACTCGTCTGAATGTTCGTGTGTGTGTTAGTGCACAGGCATACGTGTGAGTGTATGCAAATTGTGGGATTTACAAACAGGCTGGGGAGTGGGGGACATGAGGTTAAAGAGGATTTGGAAATGTACATAATTGTTTTTCTGTTTTATTTTTTATTGAATCAAATTGTATTTTTGCCTGTTTGTGCATTGGCAGTTGTTTTTATGTCGGTTTGTGTATATATATGCAAATATATTGCATATAGAAGGAATTATTTACACACTATGTATGTAAATGAATGTAATATACATACATATTATGTTGATTTATGATTTATACATATGCAGATGGATGTTCGTTCTTGGACAATTTATTCTTGACAAGTCGGAGCAAAGATGCTGGATATTGGTTGCCATTTTTTTTCCATTTTGAACATGTATTCTGAACCACCCATGAACCGAGCTTTCCAGTCGGTAAAGAGAAACTTGAAACGGGCATGAAACATGGAAAACTGTATCATGGAAATGGGTGACCATTGATTTCTTGAGTGATCCACAATGACCACTTGTTTATTCACCCCTTTGCCTTGCCAGTCACAGTTCTGAAGGACTGGCCACCGAAACCTACTGTTGTTCCATTCAGCCAGGGCAGTTGTGATCAGGTCACTGGTAACCTAATTCCAGGATAAAACACTGAATTTGTCGATACTTTACTGTTATCTAGTGGTCTCGTACAGACTTGAGGCAAGCATACTTAGCATTGACTGACGACAGAATGTTCCCGATTTGGACGCATTTTTGTGTCTGACTTAATAAAAATGTAATTATGGTGGATGTGTGCAGGTGAAAGGAGACATTATTTAGATAATTAACATCAGTTGGCTAGTGTGGTTTGTCTGTATAGCCTGAATCTATAATAACAGGACACGGTCCCACAAGGATATCCGAAGAGAAACTAAATGTACCACCAGGCATTACCATTGGTCCACACAGCTGTGCCCCAAATGGATGATTACGGAGTACTGTGGACAAAACTGAAAAAAAAACTCTGTATGGAACATACTCTTTAATTTCCTGACAAACCTTTTCTTTTCCTTTTTCATTGTGCTAATCTCTGTTTTTGGCAAGACACATTTTGACCAAAACATCACTATTCACCTTAGTCAATGTTGGGGTATTCTTTTTGGCAGGAAGGTGATTCGTTTTGTAAAAGAGTGATTTAAAAGAGGAATTTGCCTCTCAAGCTCTTCGTTCCATAGGAAAACTCATGCAAGTGCAATCAAGTATTTGAACCCAGGTCTGCTTGTGTAATGGTTCATCAATGTGTGCTCTGGACTATTTAAACAGGCATTTTGTTAGGATTCTCCTTGCTGTTTTCATTAAGAATAACAAGGTTGTACTTCTAAAAGAAACTTAAAGTTTACCGTCAACCCCCAAAAAGTATTAAAGTAAGCCCTTGTATCCATCGAGAGTGTCACTGCAGTATTTATTTGAAGAAAAGGTCATATCAGACCCAGTTAGTGTTCCCTCTGGTTTACCAAGGTGAATTGGTTGTAGTGAAACAACACCACAGTGCCTCCTGTTCATGTTTATTTTCACATAAACGGAATTTAAATGTCTTTATTGTGTAAACATTTCATGCCATTGCCCTTGCTGTAGATTTAAGTGTTATGTTTCCCCCATCCCAGGAATGTGGTTCAACAGTTAGTTGAATCTTGAGAAAATATTTTGCATGAACTAAACTGATAAACAAAGCAAGCAGGGTCATGCAATGCTTTAATTTTGTTTGGGAATTTGCAATGAAAAGCCTCTATGTAGGATTCAATTTGATCACATTTGTAGATAATGCAGCATTTAAAAACAATGTTCTTGCTATTTTTGGGGCATTTATCCTTTTTTTGTGGTAGAGAAAGTAGGAGAGTGCGTTGAAATAGACAAATGTATAGTAGCAATAGCTTGGAAGAAAGGTGAACACTTAATTTGGAATATATACATTTTGGAAAATGTGAGATTTTACAGTTTGCTAAACAAATAACATCACCTAGTGTAACATGCTAAACGGAATGTTCCACATCATTATTATTACTGTAACATCTACCCCTGAAACCGAGCTGGCCACAAAGTCAATGTGGAGTGTTCATGGAATCACGTTCCACGTAATCACTGCAGATGTCAGTCTGAAATGAAGTGCTGTTATGGATTGAATCTTTGCCAATGTCTCTTGTGGTATAGCAATCGAGACTGTCACATCCCTCCAATATTTTATAAACATGAACTAAGTTTTAATGGGGATTAAGAATATATTGAACGTGCAGTCAACTCAGTCATGACAAGGTGGTTATATTGTGCATTTGTTTTAGTGCTTTTGAATCTAAATGTAACTATGTACATACATTTTGTAATAAAAACAATTAAACATTCTTGGCCATTGTATCTGCAAGAACAACCAACATGTAAAAAGCTGTTTTTATTGGACGGAATATTGTAGTAATAGTTGTCCTGTATGCACACTGAAAACTAGCAAGCATAAAGCAGAAACGGCAGATGAAAAAAGACGCAATGTCCCTGAGTGAATGTGAGAAACTACAGAAAACAGCTGAATTCAGCGTTAGTCATCTTGACACTGATCACAAGCATTAATGATGAGGAATGAGCATGCAAATTACCTTCCATTTTAACAGCATGATTGCACCAATCACAAAAATTATACTAGCCTTGAAATCAAGTTTTGGACCCCCCCCCGCATTTCAAGCCCAGTGTTAAGCAGCGATGGAGATCAATTAACCTCATAATTTCTTAAGATATACAGTGATCGGTCTAAGCTGAAATAACAATGAAATCAAACTTGGCATAGGATGACAATCTTGTGCCAAGGCAGGGAAATACAAGTCCTGTATACTTTCACAAATCTAAAACCTAACACAAAAAAATCCACCAACACTTACCTGTTAACTTTAGACTAAGAGCAAACCAAGAAGTAAAACCAGTTCACTTTTCAAATGCCATCAGAGAACCACAGTGTGAAGGCATCATTGTATTTCCTGGACATTTTGTTTTAAGAAAAGTGCTTACAGATAAAAAAAATGTAAAGATAATTTAACATGGATGGGAAATGAACCTGGTTTCAGATTGATTTGTCTCATTCAAACTCTTTACATTACTGTGACAAAAGCAACACTACATACAAACATACCTAGAAACAGGCTAAGTTAGAGTGGATGCTTTTCTCCTTAATATGAATGATATGCATGCATTTACATCCTGCAATATTGATATGTACATGTGTGTATGTATATACATACATATATCTCCCCACACCAGTACAGAAAAGTAACAAACGTTGCTACTGAATGATTAAGGAGAAAATATGAAAGGTATATCCTAATCCTTTTTTGGTTCATGATTCAAAAGTTACAAACAAAAAAAAGGTTTTGAGTCATGGTATTATGTACAACAATGAACAAGAATGAAAACAATGTGCAAATCTGTGTTCATGCAAATATTTGCATAATTAGGTGACATCATGTGTGATACAAAGCAGGAACCCCAAGTTAGCCACGTAACTTTTAAACATGAAATGACTTAAGCTAACCTTTGAGTGAACCAGTGAATGTCCATACCAAGAATACCTTCTGCAGACGTTATTCAGAAAGTTGAAGCAAGTAAGACAGCTAACTTGTTGATCCTGTTTTCAGACATACAGGCTGAGTTTGAAAGGGAGGGGTAACATTTTGAGTTTCAATACTTCAACCCTTAACTTGACAAAGGCTCATCCATCTGGTGCAACTACAGTCAGTACAGGTAGACTAACACACTCATCCATTAAAATAAAAACACTCACTTTCCATGGTACAAACCTGAAACACTAACACAGGCAACGCTGTTATTATTCCCAGCACCAACAACAGTTAAGTCAAGTAGTTCCTTTATTCTGACTAATTAAAGAATAAAGTGTAAGTGTCCAAACTCTGCCAAATGTATGGAATCCAGGATCCATTATGTTCCATACCACAACACTGTGTAAACCCTAATCCATTCTTTCCCCCTTACATTCAAAGGGCACATTCATTTCAGTCCTTGCCTCTGCCTCCTGAAAGACCATGCTGGAAAAATACTGCTGATAATTTCAATATATCTATGACAAAACTTGCATTCATAAGAAATTGGTAGCTTATAAATGAAGCTGAAATCGGATGTCTGTACGATGTTCACAAACATTAAAATGGTAGGCCTAGAATTTACCCTAAGATAACCAAGACATATTTATGAAATAGGACTGTATTAGGGACCACCAAACCCCTTTCATGGTTAAAATTAAAATAACCCTTATAAATAAACAATTAATAACAGGTACAAAATATGCTCAAAATAAGATCATTAAAAACAGCCAAGCCAGTAGCACAGATATAGACAAGTGTACAATTCAGCAGTGTACATTTGGAAACAACCATAAATGGTAATCAACAGAAAACACTCATGTTGGCAAAAGAAACCAAATGATGTCACACCACTTATAGTCCAATACAAGCACAGAACCAGATATGATTCTGAATGCAACCATAGAATTTGAATCCCCACGAATTTCAGATTCTACAGGATGTCACGCCACATGGCATTGTGTGATGAATAATGTGACCCTGTTGCTAGTGAGGTTCGAGGTTGAAAACAATAAGACACAGGGATAAAAATGTACACGATTATCTATCCAGCCTAAGCCTCGGAAACATGAAGACGTCTCCACAGTAAAGTTTACATTACATGGGACAGCTCCAAACTGTTGCAAACAAATTTGCATTATAAGCTCCTTGTCACTTGCATAAATCCACATAATTGGAGCAATATTCAATTAGTTTAAAAAATCTTTCTTTGTTACAAATATGTAACAGTTTAAAAGGCAACCTGAAAGCAAAATGGTGTGAATATCAGAAGTTGAATAGATATTTCCTTTCCTAATCCAAACAAATTTAAACAAAACTACCTGATTTTGGTAAGAAATAGGGGGGATAATTGATATCTTTCAATAATATTAACATTGATAACATTAGAACAGAATGAAATGGGAAAAGTATCAATAGGATCCTAAAAGTGGATTTGAAAAGGCATTATAATCCAACACTAAGGCATACAAAACAGCAGAAATAAATACACACAAACCTTTTCTCTTAAAGACAAACAGTGGCTACTGTCTGGCTGGCTGGAGAGAAAGATGGACAGGTGCATCTGCCCACCTCAAACTGTCCAGAGAATGTCCGTCCCAGGGATCCAGACATATTGTTCTGGTTAGGACCGAGGGGGCGGAGACAAGTTTCTGTAGTGGAACCCCAAGACATTTGATGAAATATGCTTACATGTCCATGTGGGCAGATCTGATGTAAAGTGGGATTCAAGGGGATTGTTGATCCTGTCCTTTGCCAACTAGTTCCCCGCCAAGGGTTTCGTCCAACCCCTTCCTGCCTGACCGTGGCAGCCGGGGTTCAGGGGGATGAAGAGGCAGCGGTGTGGAACTTGACAAAGGCGATGGCGGCTAGCTCCTTGCAGAACTCCTCAAGTACGATCACCCCCTCCAGCAGCGTCATGTGGTCGATGCTACATGCAGAGGGACACCGTTTTAGAGCAAGACTAATAGTTTCAATGACTGAATTAACACAAAGTGAACACTGCCATTTAAATGAACTTTGACTTAACAAATAGTAAAAATATTGACTTTTCTTTTTTTGGACTCAAGGTTTGAGTGAAATCAAGGCAGTCTTCATACACTTAAACGTCACATATTTCAAAATGTATGTTTGTTTTCATTTAGAGTATTTCCCTCAGTCAAACAAACCATTTGCACTAAGAACGGCTATCAGTTAAATCCCATACAGCACCAAGCACAGAGCCTGGGCTTTGATATCATGTACTGCATGTCACCGCACAGCATTGTACATTCTGAGTGTTCAAATGGGTCCTTTTCAATCCAGAAACAGGTTTGACTATAGGGAGTAGAGTGTATTAGCTACCTGAATGCCAGAAATGACATCACATTTTTCCAGAAGTGTGACAAACGTTCACACAGAACTTACTTCAAGCCCTCTGGTTCCAGGCCCAGCAGTCTCTTTCTCACCAGGAGGAGTTTGGGTGTGAAGTCCGGGATGCGTTGAATCCTCAACATGAGGTCCCCAACCACCTGACAGTAAAATGTACAGGGAAATATTCATGTCACGAAGTCTAAATGTTTACTACAAAAAACATGTATCCACTAAACAAATATATTAGAGTAGGTCCACATATCAAAAAAAGGGCAATCCAAGTTTTTGGTATAATAAAGGGTATATAATTGAGGGTGACGTCCGAGAATTGTACCCACACTCAAATTAACAGAAGTTAGAAATGCCAGGTTTGACCATCAATCTAGTAAATCAAGCTTATACTTTTGGCTCTCATGGGTCACAACATGTCTAAGCTTTTCAATGATTCATCTGTCAAATAAAGGGCGCATGTACTCAGAAGATAAACAGAACTACAGATTGCCCCTTTATCAACCCCTTCCAGAGTCACTAATGTTTTAAATGTGGAGTCCTCACCCTGACGATGACGGAGAAGAGCGACCGACAGCCGGGCCCCAGGTTGATGTAGGGGTCTAGCAGGTACTCGTGCATGTGAGGGTGAGGTAACAGAGACAGTTTGGACAGCACCGACGTCACCTGAAGGTTCACATCATAAGGCTGGAGGACGAGAAGAGGACTGCAGGTGAGCTCAGGTACACAACCTAACTAAATATACAAAAGCAAATAAGCGGTCAATTAAATTGGTTCTACAGTCTGAACATTGTGTCTGAAAAGGCAGGTACATTTCTTGTCTGGGAGGTAGGACTATAAAAACCTGAAGTTTTCCTGAAAAAGCAGTCTGGTAGAGACCTTTCCTAAGCGTCAAACTTACCTGATCCAAAATACGGCCCATCCTGTCAAATAGGACTTTGAGGAAGTGGCCTTCGAAGAAGGGGTTGTCCAGGTGACACTTCTCAATGGGCTTGGGGGAGCCACGCCAGTCCCACCTCTGACAGATCCCACAGTAATCCCGAAACTGAAACAGATGGACAAAAATGATAGAACATGCAACACTGGGTCCACACATCCTTTTAGAGTCAGACATCTGACTTCCAGGGGTAGAGTGCCGTAGGTTTGATGCAAAGCTAGCTGTCCAAAAGTGAGAGGCACAAAACAGTTTACTACACGGCAACGTGTCTGGGATCTCGGCACTCCAAATGACAGTGTGCCAGAAGCTGCGAGGCGTCTCAAGGTGTTTTCGCCTTTATTTCTCCTGAGGTTACCTGTGGGTTTTTCTTTGTATCCCGAACAATTCTTCGGGCAGTTGTGGCTGAAATCTTTCTTGGTCTACCTGACCTTGGCTTAGTATAAAGAGGTCCCAGACTTTTATACTACTTAATAAGTGATTGAACAGTAATGAATTCATTACCTTGTTACGCAGTTCTTTTCTGCTCACCATGGCTCAGTATTTAGCTTGCTTAGCGCATCCACGTGAAAGCTAACAAACTCCTTGACTATTTATACAGAGACAATGATTTAAATGTAAAAAGCAATTAACCTTTAATTGTCATTTTAACCTGTATGTGTCACCTTGTGTGCCTGTAACAACGCCAAACATTTAAGGGTATGTAAACATTTGATCAGAGGAATTTGAGGGATTTCGTTTATCATTCTGATTTAAAAAGAAGCAAAAAACCCATGGCATCATATGATTACTATCCTTAACTAAAAGTTTATTTTTTTCTATTATCAGTAGGCATGTAACGATTCACTCAACTCACGATGCGATACGATTCACAATACTCATAACACAATACAATTTTCTCACGATTTATTTTAACAAAAGTGAGATTTAGGACAGAACATGAGAAATAAAAGGACACTTTCATTTATAACTCAGACTAAATGCTGAACATTTCTTTGTGAAATTTAAATCTTTTGTCAAATAACAAAACAAAATTGAAATGTTTAAACAAATCCCAAATCAAATAAATAATTGAAAAGCACAAATACAATTTAAATAAAACTAAGGCTTTCACTGAGCTCTTTCCAATCTTAAACAAATATCAGCATATCCACATTTTCAGGCAGAAGCTGAGATCTCTGCACATTCACAATGTCCCCTGCTGATGAAAAAACCCTTTCACTAGGGACAGAGGTGGCTGGTGTGGAGAGGAACGCTTTGGCTAGCCTGGAGAGCAGTGGATACAGCTAGTCACAAAGTACACCAGTGACAGGGGTTTCACATTGTTACAAAGGCAAGATTTTAATATTTGTTAGAATTTGTCTAATTATTCTTGCTGGAGTTGACACTTAAACACAAGTAGAAAAATATACCATTATAGCCAACGAATATTACAAAATCTATATTACAAAAAGTAAAATAAATGCAATACCTGGTTCTGTTACCTGCTTGGCTGGCTTAGTTCAAAAGTGTGGGCAAAACACCTGACATGGGGGGCTAGTCCAGCTTCTCTGACAGCAACAGCCATATTCCTTGCGTTGTCCGTGACCACCGCAATTCCATGGTTGGCCTTTTGAAGCCCCCATTCACTCACAGCTGATTTTAAAACTTCAGCAATATTAGCCCCGGTGTGTGTTTCGAAAAGTGGTCGAGTTTGGAAAACAACATTAATCATCTCCCACTTGCAGGTTATCACATGGGCTGTTACCGTAAGATAACTATGGGTAGCCCGGGAGATCCAGCATTCCGTTGTAATTGATACGCTATCTGCTTATCTGACGGTCTCAACTACCTTCGATTTTGTTTCCATGTCAAGCGCTGGAATGACAGTATGGCTAAACTGCGGGCGTGATGGGATGGTGTATTTAGGCTCCAATGTGTTGACCAGTAGCCGAAATCCTTCATTTTCTACGACAGAAAACGGTCTCATATCTTTCGCCATCAAAACACCGACGCACCTTGTGATCTCCGTGGCTCTCGCACTCGTCGCTGCGAGTGGGGCTGCAAATCCGCGGGTCAGAGGGGTTTGGCCCGTTAGCTTTTTACGTACAGAGGGTGACTGGAGCTTCTCACTGTGGTGACGGTTTGTATGCTGCATCATGTTTGTGGTGCAAACAGCACACCGTTTTTGTTTTATCTGTTACCACCTCACCGCTTTCATTTGTCTTCGGAAAGCCAAAATGTCGCCACACGTCAGATTTTAATGAGGATGGGGCATCTTCAATATCTACACTTGCCGCCGCCATATTTGATACTTTTTAACGCTAAAACTAGCGAGGTCAAATGATATAGCTTTTCAGCCCCCGCTGTTTATAATGTGTATCGCGATTAGTTTAACTTCCCAACCGAATTGAATCGTCACATATTTTCATCGATTTTCAACCGGCTTGGAGTGCATCGTTACATCCCTAATTATCAGTCATATTTCAAAAATCAATGCCAAACTTTCCCAATTTCTGCCAGATTAAGCAAACTGAGCACAACTGTGTAAATATATTAGTTAAATGTTGTAAACATTAAAAGAAAATTCGAAAAATATAGGTTATGCCCCTTCTGGTTGAGTTCAGTTTAGTGGCGTTTTGCAACTAAAATATCAAACACAAATAGGATGAAACTCACCTGTCTGTGTGCATCTCTCAGATAGGTGTCATAACCCGTTCCATCAACATGAGATGATGATTTGGCCTCATCAGGCACCAAACACAGGAAACTAAAGTAAAAAAATCTAAAGTTACAAATGTTGTAAAACCTAAAAATAAAGAGGTTGTTTTGTAGGAAATGGTCAAGTACCTGTTTACAATCTTGTGGACCTCGGTCTTCCCGTCAGGTTTAACATGGTCAGGACTCTGTATAGGTGAGGTGCTTAACCAATTAGGGCTGGACAACCTGTTGTCTGCAGAGAGGTCATCACCAAACAGAGGGTCCTCTTCGAGATCCCTGAAAAAGACAACAGGTGTCAGTTCAGCCAGGCGTGTACCCCCTAGTGGAGTCCTCTGAAGAGAAACATAAGGTTTCAGAGATATAGTCATCTTTAACCTAGCTTGCATTTTCCCCTGACAACCTGATGTTGAAACTGCACTCAGGCATTTATATTTAAACCTTTTTTATTACATCAGGCAATGGTAATATACCCAAGCTTTTAATTCAAAGAACCGCTTACTGGGTTTATGCATGTGCCCTGCCTAAAGAAATAACTGCCAGCATTCAGTAATAGTTTACGTTCCTTACATTTGCGCTGGCATGGCCAGATAGCGTTTAATCAGTCAGAAGGAATATGGTCTTAACATACAAATACATTTAACATTCCATAATGGCAAGGTCTTCAGTTGCTATGATAATCTTTGGGTGGTTATTTGAGTTCATTGCCTTTTTATTCATGGTTCCAAGTTATAGTAATAAATACAGTACCACACATCTTTAACAATCTGTGATGCATTGAGGCCAAAGGAGGGAATACATATTTTATTCATTTAATTTCCACAAAGGTCTCAAGTCTGAGAGGGGATACATAGTTCTGCCCCTGGAGCCCAGGCGACATAGCATAGGGTTCCCTTACACAGAGTCATGGGGCTGCCCGTTCTCCAGGGGTTCCTTGTCCTCCTGTGGCTTGTTTTCTAGGTAGTTTCTCTCGCCTAGGCTGCGCAGCACCAGACTGTGGACAATGTGCGGGTCAGGCTTCTGAATCAAGTGTTCGAACAGACGCAGTGTCATGATGCTGATCTGTGGAAAACAGTGAGGTAATAAATATCTACAGTGAGTTACATGGGAAACGCCACATAACTCAAAGGAAACACCACGTTTCTGTCCTTCTGTGTGTTTAATAAAAAAAAGTATTTGAAATTAAAATGACAAAATAAAATGCTCATCCTAATCCTACAACAGTGTTTATTAAGATTAAACTGGTCACACTTCATATTTGGCAGGGGTCCTTCGTAAATGCTGCCTGTTCATTTGAGATAGAAATCCATAACTTCTTTAAAAATGTTTTCTAGAACATCAGAGCTCCAGTTCGTCCCTCAAGTTAACTTGGCTGGAAAATGTTGTTTATGCACGAGAGTCTAGGTGGTCACCTCATCAGAGAGGTGGTCGCAGTGCCCAATGAGTCTGTGTCGCAAGGGATTCTGGGCAATGGTGGCAAGGTCCTCTGGTCCTTTCTCCTCCCCCAGAAGGAAATAGACCATCTCTTTCAGCAGGGCGTCTGAGGTCACCTGGCGAATGATCCTGTTCAGCAGAGCTGTGGAGGTCAGAATGCCCACCTCTGACCTACACCCAAAACAACAGTCACAGAAATATATGACAAGAAACAATAAGACAGAAATTCGTCCATTAAATCCTAGCGACTTACGTCTGCATCAGCTGGGGTTCCATGACCGACACAAAGAACTGCTCTCTCACTGCCTTAGCCAACACTGCAGCTGCAGTCTGAGGGATACATGGACTTTCTTGTTCAACTAAACACATATTCAAGCCACTGCAGATATTATTTAAAGCATTTAGCAAGCAAAAGCTATGTTGGCATTTACCTTCTGCGCCTCTTTAATGAGCTGGTCGCAGTAATCAAGCCAAGACAGGAAGGAGATGAGAGCTCGCTTCCCAGTGAAGATGGCAGCATCATCCTTCATGTTATAAACATCCAGTCTACAAAACAAACAGTTGAGAAAAATATATTTCTGCTCAACAAAAATTTGAAAAAGAAAACACTTTCCAGCCAGAGAGCTTTAATTTCAGAATCCTAAATCCAATGGTTTTACTTTGTCCAATCTTAAAAATGTTTTATCTGAAAACAGCTATATTTTGAGCATGTAAGTTGTAATATACTAATTAGAAGATTCTGGACAGGAAACATTCCACATGATTTTTAATCTTTAGATGTTTTCACATTGTGTCGCCACGAAGTTACACTTAATAATACAACAGCAGCTCTTAAACCAATAGAGATGGAACATTCCACGCAGGCTGTAAGGGGTTAACCAGAGATCACAAAGAGAAGTGTATAAAGAGTATAAGTGAGATACGGCCCTACAAAGCACCATATAAATTAATGTAAATTGCAGAGAAACAGCACTTAAATGTTTCAATATTTTCTTTACTTTGAACAAATTCTGACCAAGTTAGGCCATTGTCTCTTTGTAGATAAATAACAATATACATTCTAACCTTAGACGCTAGGAATTACATAGTTGAAAACGCATACCTTTTCAAATGCACAATTATTTTTATCAAACCAAAGGACTAATCATGTGAAGTTGCCCGAGATGCATGACAAGTTTCTTATAAGAAAATATTGTAACAAATCTAGCCACGTCTGCTCATTATAAAATAAATAATCTTAACCAAAGCATAGGCAAACATCTTAGAGATTTTGGGTGCAAACACCTGTGAAATGAGGATTTGTTCAAATCAACAGTAACTAGCAAATCACAGTTTTGTTGTTAGTCAATAAATCCCATGTTCTGCTAACTAAAGCTATGATATCATGCACCATTACAGGTGTCTGTCCAGAGCGGATTTGGGCGCTAGGCCAGGTAGGGAGACAGAGAACCAATTCCCATTCGCAATCACAACCTTGCCAACGGCATGTATACATCCCTACATGGGGGAAAAGGGGGCATTACTGTCCATTTCTAACGACAGACATCAGAGAGAGCAGAGGTAGCGCACAACCAAGCCTCACCCCCAGTTGACCGACTCCACCGTCTCGATGTCCAGCGGATCCATGGACGTGGGCAGGGCCTTGTAGAAGGCTGACAGTCGGTCTGTCAGGAGCATGCAGAGGTCCGTGTTCTCCGTCAGACACTTGGCTGCTGCCGGCTCAGGTAGACTGACCAGTAGCATGAGACCCTCGCACGCCTTCACAACTACTCTGCCATCCTGAGAGAGAGGAAGAGACAAAGCATGAATATACAGTTAACAGACAAAATAAAGGTAATCATTAACCGCAGTAAAGCGCTAGCTTGGTCCAGCGTGGCCACGATGGTAGAGCACCACCAGGGTTGCTTGCAGGGATGTGTCGAGTACTCAAATAAGAGAATTGTTACAGATATGCTTACTTAGCCAATTACAAATATGATAGGATTGTGCCATTATTTCAGAAAGTTACCAGATATTCTGACGTCTTATTTCACCATAATATGGATTTGTTGTTTATTTGAGGTTGAGTGGGAGGTTCCATGTTCCTTATATTTCTGGCGGAAGCTAATTAAAGCTTGAAAACATACTAATAATCCCAGATGATTTTTGAACAACAAATTATTAGTATATTAAAAGAAATACATGTAAAAGTAAATGCTCTCTACAAATTTAGAGGATAGGTGTTAGAATTTTTTTTTTTGACCATACCTGTGCTTTGGTCCAACCAAATAGCATTATTAGAATGCTTTTTTAAAACCTATAAGAACTACAAAATAAGTAATGTGGATTTTTAATTTGAGCTGTCAGAATTGGGTGTATACTCAAATGTTTGACTGATTGAAGGAACATCAGATTCACTCAGTGATAGTACAATACCTTGCAGAACAGGTATAGGATGCACCTCTAGCTAAAGGTTTGACTACACTGAGGTACCAGCGTGAAACCATAAGCACTTCCCAACTACCCGGCAGATCAACATAAATGGGTTCCAGAATTGTGAAATGAGCAGTAACTGACCGGGCTCCTAGTGAGGTTAAGGAGAGACGTGACAATGTTGTAATTGTTGACGTGGTTTGTCTGGACGATGGCAGCAGCCTTGGCCTCCTCAGGTTGTTCAGAATCCGGTCCTCCTGCCTGGGGCTGACCGGTGTCCGGAGAGGCAGAGTCCTCCCTGACCGCTTCGGCATTGGCACTCTTCAGGTCAGGCCTCTTCACTTTATTCTGTGAACCAAAAGATACAAACAAATAGTGACGGATTTAGTAAGGGACGCCATGCTCAGCTTTCACTTAAGTTTCCATTACTAAAAGCTCTTCAGGCACTGGAGCACAAGGCAAAAATACTCTTTATTCAATGTATTATGATGTTAACCCTAACTATTTCCCTCCATTTTCAGAGTATCTGGTATGCTGCTTATGACCATAACTCTGGCTCTGTTGCAGTGACCTCTGGTGGACACCAGGCGTACCTCCAGAAAGAAGTTGACGAGGTAGGGGTCCTGCTTCAGTTTGGCACAGACAATGCAGAGGAATTGGATTTCCTCATTCTCCGTGGGAGCAGCGAGGATCTCTCCACACAGGCGAATTAGTTTCTAAAAAAAAAATTAAAACGGGAAGAAGCGTTACTTCAGAAACCGAAAGGTTTTGAATATCAAAGCCAGCTGGGAGAAATTTTTTTTTGTCCTTAAGCAAGACAGTTAAACAATTGCATGTGTAAGAAGCTTTAGATAAGAGAATGCAAAATTAGTCAAAATGAATGCACGCCTTGATTAGAATCTTGGATCTCACCTGTACAGGTCTATGAACATTGATGTGGGGCAAGAGAGGCTGGCGAATGCGTCCTAACAGCTTAGTGTAGAAAGTTAGGACCTGCTGTTTCATTCCTGGAGGACACTAATGGAGACAGCATTTAAGAAAACTCAGTACACTTTCTAGTACCATTCAAACGTGATATGCATCTTGATAAGACAACTGCCAACCCTTCCCAGACCATGTATGCACAGTTCCAAAGATGATCCACCTGCAATACAGGTCAGTAATGACAAAGATAACCTCACCACCTGAACAGTTTCATTCCCTGTGGTGTGGCTCTAAGCAACCAGCCCTCTGTCCCACAGATTAACAAGACATTACTCACCACATCAAGACACCCCCAAAGCATTAACTAAATAGCTCTCAGTATTCTCCACATCCCTGCATCCAGACATTCAATACAGATAGCGTATGTTTACTGAAATGGACAACGTGTTCCTTACATCTGCCTTGGCGAGGGTATACAAGGTCTCTAGGATCTTGTGGTGCAGTAGGTACTCCATGCACGGCCCAGTCTCTCCAGACTCTCTCTCCAACTCCTCCTGCGTCAGGATGTCCAGCATTTGTTCCAGGTGGGACGGAATGTTGGTGTCTGTCACAGGGGCTTTATCGTCTGACAACAAAGAAATAAACCAACAAGCATTGCTCTTGAATCACATTGTTGGTATGGGCATAACTGATAACATATCTACACGTTTGTAAGACTGTGAATTTGAAGCACAGTTCATTGGGTTACCTGATGTTTCTATGTAGTAATGGGTGATGGCTTTCCAGTGATAAACAAAGTCCTCCTGCAATGGCAGCGAGGGTGCAAGCTGAAACAAAAAGAGAGATTCTATCAAAACCATGAGGGAGCTGTGACAAGCCCTGGCAACATACTATCCGAAACTTATTATTTTAACCATGTTCTGCAGCTAGCTAAATTTACAATAATGTAAAGTAGTTGACCTCAATTAGTTAAGCATGAATAAGTTATTACAATTGCGAAAATGATTCTATCTTTTCCATAAGCAATATATACAATACAGTATGTATAAAACAGGGTTATTCAGCAAGTAACACTCCAAACATTGGAAATACACATCCTCAAAGCACACCCCCGTACGCTAATAAAAACAGTACTATAATGTTGGAACCAATCTTGTTTGCTCAACATCATGACGTCAGGTCATCTCAATCACCGTGGGTACAAATCAGCAGACAACTACCGAACATTTTAACAGGCCAGCCAGTGCTTCCGTTTTGAAATCTTTTACAAGCCAACTGAACTGTTCTACTGAATGAACTCGCTACTGTCTATACAGTAACAATTAATGTGACTTTCTCGAATTATATATCCCCTAGTTGCCAGATCTGGCTACCTTACTGGTAGTATCATATTGCTGAAACGTAAACATTAGCTACCTGTCATGCTAGCGTTAGCCAATTAGTAAACTGGCTAGGTATAGTAGTAGCTAACTTTCGTTACCCGTTCTTTGGGATCAATCAGAATAGCTGCCGGCCAAGTAACAGCAAGCGAACATGTACCTACTACATTAACAAATGACCTATATTTGCTTCAATTCCATAGCAAACAGGGATATCAAGCAGTCCACCATAATCACATTTTGTATTTACTAGACATGACATATGGATAAACAACACGCCAGTCAAGCTAATACTAGTTAACAAGCTAGCCGTCAGCTAGTTTAGATAGCATTTTAAAGCAGTTAACGTACTTAGGAAACCTTTTACATAACCTTTTTTCAACATATTTAAAGTGACATGTATACAATACATCCGTGTACATACAATACATCCTAATACTAACAAGTATAGCAATAACTCGTTCTGATTAAACCCAGAGAACAGGCTACATTTTAGTTATCTCGCGTAAACTAACCAGGCATTGTTGACAACGTTAGGTCCACATCTGGTAAACTTAGCTAGCATAATAAAAGCTATCCTAGCCCAGCTAACTTGAATAAACAGCTAAGTGGCTAACTAGCTCATTTAATTTCAACGTCCAGCTGGGCCCAATCGTCCCCGACCTCGATTGAACCATTCTTCGAGAGGTGTTAGAAATATAATCTCACAGAATATAACTCACAGCCTCGACTGCGTGCTGTAGAATCGATGTAAATTTGGAGAACATTTTGTTCTTCGACTGGACCAGTTTGTTACGAGAAGACCTAGAGAATTCCTCTATCTTCTTTCTGTTGTTGCCGCCGCGATCCAGATTGGAGGTTTCATACAGGCCTTGGATGACCCTTGAAGAAAATTATATACAAACACTAAAACGTACAGTCGGTTAACTTAAGCTTTATTTGATAGCAACCTCCGTAAACACGCTAACCTCTGTGTTGGACACGGTGGCACTTCCCCAGCCAAGCAGAAAACGACTATACCAATAGGGGGCGCACCATACTGGACACAGAAACCTTGGACACCAGTATCATGGAATCAAATGGAACAGACAACATGTCTAGGTACAACATACACGTCTTCGGTTACTACCTAGCCTCTTATTCTGATTTGTGTTTTTCTTTGCATCGGTGTACGTACAAAAACATTTAACATTCATTATTTACAAACGTCTTTGGGCTGGGGCGAGACACCGCATTAGACCTCTAGACTGAAACAGATGCATTAACCTAGGCAAAACATGTATCTTTTGACATTGATTCTTCAAATAAGAAACATCGGTAGTGTAATCTATCCAACCAGATTTTGATAATATACCTAAGAGGAGTGCAATTCATTTTTTATTCATTGTCTGTCACTATTCCCAAGTACTTAATTTTGGTCCTACTGCTCCAAGTTTTGCTCTAGTCTAGATAGGACTGTTATTTTATAACCAGATTTGAATTTGATGCTAGTTTCCAAAAACTTGGGACAGGGGCATGTGTGGCATCACTTCTTTTAACAACACTGTAAGTATTTGAGAACTTAGGAGACCAATTGTTGTAGTTTTGAAAGTAAAATGTAGGATTTCAGCTGCTCAACAGTTTGGGGTCTTCATTGTCATTTTTTTCATTTCATATTGCACCAAATGTTTCCGATTGTTGACAGGACTAGACTGCAGGCAGGCCAGTTAAGCACGCAGACTCTTTTGCTACAAAGCCATGCTGTTGTAATACGTGCATAATGTGGTTTGGAATTTTCTTGCTGAAAAAAGCAAGGCCTTCCCTGAAAAATACGTTGTCTAGATACCAGCATATGTTGTTTCAAAACTTGAATATATATTGCTCAACATTGATGGTGCCTTCACAGATGTGCAAATCACCCATGTCATGTGCACGAATGCACCCCCGTAGCATCACGGATGTTGGCTTTTTAACAGTTCACTTATAACAAGTCCGGAAGATGCAGCTTCAATGATTCCCAAAAAGTATTTAAACTTTTGATTTGTGAGACCACATGACAGTTTTTCACTTCACTTTGGTCCATCTTAAATGAGCTTGGGCCCAGTGAACTGGATCCGGATCTTGTTTATATCTGATTTCTTCTTTGAATGGTAGAGTTTTACCATGCATTTGCAGATGCAGCAACAAACTCTGTTTACAGAGTTACAGAATCGTTTCTGTATTTAATGCAGTGCCATCTGTGGGCCCGAAGATCATGGCCATTCAATATTCGTTTTTGGTCTTGGCCTTTGTGTACAGACATTTCTCTGAATGTTTTGATACTTTTACTGATATTATGTACTATATATTATGATCTCCAAATTGAGAAACGTTATGTTCTCTTGATTATACACTGCTCAAAAAATGCAGCATTAATCATCACCGTATAACACCAAGTCAATTAAACTTCAGGGATATCAATCTGTACAGTTAGGAAGCATAAGAGATTGTGAATCAATGTCACCTGTTTGGTGCTAATGAAAGTGACAACAGGTGCTCTGGAGAGGCAGGTGCGCCTCTCTCGTCTTTTGGTCAATGGGGAAGGGATAAAACAGAATTCTTTTCATGCTTACTGTGATTTCGAGTCAACAAAATATGTACCAAAAATGAATGCTCTGACCCTGTCAAATGCTTTTTATGCGTCAAGAGATTCCACAGATGAAGTACCTCCGATTAGTTTGATTCCGATAAAATATGAAAGTGGTGCCTGAGGTGATTAGATCACATTCTAACATGTGTAATGAATCCTATCGGATCATTTTTAATCAGTGCTGGTAAGTGCCCCTCCAGCCTAAGTGTGATGGCTAGTATAGCTGAACCACAACGATCTTTTTCCAATTCATCAGGATGGAAGTGTACTTTTCTATTGACCAGAATGCAAGCCCATTTGAACTGGATGTAAAGAAGATTAAAAATATCTGACCTCCAAATATCTTGCCTATGTGTGTCATGTTCTTTAACTGATAAATAAGTTCCCCCCTTTCTTGGCAGCTATTACAGCCACCACTCTTTTGGAGTGTCTCTGTGGGAATTTGCGCCCATTCTGCCAAAAGAGCATTTGTAAGGTCTGACACTGATGTTGGATGAGAAGGCCTGGCTCGCAATTGCCATTCTAATTCATTCCAAAGTTGTTAAATGGTGTTGAGGTCAGGGCTCTGTGCAGGCCACTTGAGTTCTAACAACACCCACTTCATTGAACCATGCCTTTATGGCCCCCGATTTGTGCACATGGGCACAGTCATGCTGGAAAAGGAAACTGTTGCCACAAAGCATCACAATTGTTTTAAATGTCTTTGTTTCCTGTAGTATTAAGATGACCTTTCACTAGAACTAAGGGGCCTAGCCCAAACCCTGAAACACAGCCCCAGACAATTATTTCTTCGCCATCAAAATTTACAATAGGCACTATGCATTCTCATTGCATCCACCACTCGCAGATTCACCCATCAAAATGCCAGATTGTGAAGCAGGATTCATCACACCAGAGAAAATGTTTTTACTGCTCCAGTTTCCAGGGGCAGCATGCTTGGCACCACAGCTTGGCATTGCTGATGTGAGGCTTGCATACAGCTACTTGGACATGGAAACACATTTTGTGAAACTACCAACACACAGTTCTTGTGCAGATGTTGCTCCCAAAGGCAGTTTGGAACTCTGTGATGAGGCAGTATTTACATGCTTTTTATGTGCTTCAGCACTTTGTAATCACGCTCTGTGATTTTGCGTGATCTACCACTTTGTGGCTATACTATTGTTGTGCCTAGATGCTTCCACCTCACAATTATAGCACTTACAGTTGACCGGGGCCGATTTAGTAGGGCAGAAATGTCACTAACTGATTTGAGGCAAAGGTGGCATCCCATTGGACCCATTGCACTGCCAATGTTTGTCTACGGAGATTTGCTAGATTTTATGCAATGGGTGTGGCTGAAACCAATGAATTAGTAGGAGCACATACTCCTTATTCCTCTACAACAGGGGTCTCCAAACCGTTCCACGGAGGGCCGAGTGTCTGCAGGTTTTCACTATCACCTTGTACTTGATTGATTAGTTATGTCACTGATTGGTTAGGTCTACCCTCATCTGGTTATTTAGGTCTGAACCTGGAACCAATTTAAAGGAAAAAACTAAAACCTGCAGACACTCGGCCCTCCGTGGAATGGTTTGGAGACCCCTGCTCTACAACCTACTACAAACAATTGTAGTATGATTTTCTTTTATTATAATGTGTTGCAACAGGTGTCATGACAACAGACGTCATGACTCAGTGTTTGACATTAGCCTGTGCAACGTGTTTTATTGTACCTCCTCCTACAGTTCCTTATACTGGGCTTGGAATTTGTCCAAGGCAGTGGGCTGATTATCCGCGTCTTTTTGTGGCCACTAGAGGTCTCTCTTTACCATTTTAATATTCCCCTACACTAATAATGTACTGAATTGCTATTCATTAGTAATCGATGATGCATTCGACTGTATAATTGCAAATAACACGCATCTATAATTGTAAGTGATTCTGTCTATTTTTGCCTGCCTGTTGGTAATCCAACCATAGGAGTTTTAACCTAACTGACTCCATGGCTGTGGGAAAAAAAAAGAGTTACAGTAATTGTGAATTTGAAGGCGAGATTCCTACCTACCAGTACAAATTGAACTCGCTGAAAGACATAAAAAAACAGGGTAACTCTGTTTTACATAGTTGTTATATTTTATATGTAATTGCCATTATAATTCAGGTGTTAGACATAAAAATATGTCACCATGTTTCGTCGCTACAACAGGGCTATACAATTGTATTCTCAAACAAGCGGGGGCCCAACAACACCCATTCTTTCTATTCGCGGCCAGCAGAACCAGGTTTGCTTGGTTCCTTTTCAGTTGTTTTTATTTATTCGGATAGAGCGAGGGTGGTATCCTTAGTGGAGGGGATGATCCAGAGTGAGAATCTATGGATGTTTATGGATTGTTTTCTGGTCCGGTGGAGACAATTGCAGACCAGAGTAAAAGTCCCAACATTTGTGTTGCTTTTGTCAGTAAGCCTAACATAATAGTTCACATAGGCTACAGTGTAAACAATGATATTGGGTAAACAATATGTCAAGCAATATGTTATTCATTGAAGGCCAGTTTCTCATGTCCTGGACCTAAAATATGTAATGTTTACTATTTAATGTCAGCACTGTCTAGTTGTTTTTGTCAGTCATGTCACATTGTCCGGTTTAAAGCGGCTGTGCTTTTAACCGATGTGTGTGTCGAACTCTCATTGAGATAGGAAGTTCGCTCTTCTAGATAGGACATCGTGGACCAGTGCAACCGGATTTGACTTAACCAAATTCCCTCATATCGTCCGAAATGAGGCGGGGCTTAAATTCCAATTGGATGAGTTTCCTTTTACTACGTCATTCTGGGATGGTCTGTGAGCACCACATCGAAATACGCTGTCAGCAGTGTTTCAGGGCAGGATTGGTACTCACGTCCACGGGAAACTAGCGAAAATATATCAAACTCTTAGCACATAGGCATACGCATGTTACTCGCTCGTGTTTGGTAATGGCTTAGCAATAGTTACATTCAGTTTTGTACGCGACGTATTTCCAACTGCGACTAACAACTTCCAAGCAATGTAATCGGAACGGAAAACTTTCCTTTCAAGAAGGCCTAGTATTTTTGTTGCAACAGGTCTACGGCATTTGAGGTTTCATCACTAATAAGACGACGTACAAACTGCCTTTTGCATATTTTACAGCCTGAAGTTACATCTATAAGAGGCAATTCATCGACTTGTTTATCGGACAACCTACGGGAGAGGATCATCACATAAGGATTAAAAAGTAATCGGGTTGCAACACCTTGAGCTTTCCTAGAAACTACAGTCAAAGGATTTCTCAGTTGGTTAAATGCGGTACGAGGCAAAAATGATGCCGGTGAGAATGTTTTCTTATTGCTTACTAAAAAGTTTTTACTGTAACGTATTGTACGCGAGGTGGTAGATACTGCAACATTGCATTGTACACGCTCAGACATTACCTACTAGCTGGTTACTTTTTACGGTCTTCACTTCTAATAAATGTGTTTTAACCTATAAATGAGGATTCAGGTTTCGCAACACAGGCGTTACAATTTAAACAGTTTTCCATAAAGCAATAGGCTATATTAGTACTGCATGTACACTTTCATTAGGGATGATGCAACCTAACGTTGACTCATGACCGAAACTGAAGAAATACAACATATTTCCAGAAAGACTCGTTCATTTTAAACGGCAAGCAAATCCCCTGAGGTTAATATCTTCATTAAGGATAAAGAAAATACTGGGAACATTTTTGTTATTGTTTGCGTTGAATAACTGAGGAATAGCATTCGTTTAATGAACCCAAGGTTCATTAAACGAACCCAAGGTTCATTAAATTCTCAATTGTTTTTTTTTGAAAAAATAAGAACTTTTTCGATTAAAAAACATAGTCTTTAGACAAAAGTGTCATTGTTTTGGGGACGTGCAAAATAACAAATATCATTTTCCTTTTGGGTGTTTTACAAACTTTCACATTTGTTTTTCAAAAAGACTTATGTCTTTAAATAAGCTGCTTTTCAGAAAATTTGAACTGTTAGGTGTTATTTATTTTCTTTTTTCTGTCTTGAACAAGACACCTATTTTCTCAACATAAAGCAAGTTAGGTAAGCTTGGGACCTGGATCCAAGCCAATATCAGGTCTATTCCTTTTGCTGCAGTGCTGACTTCTATCTCTCGGCAGTTCTTTGGATTAAAGAGAGACGGACATGAAATGGAAAAGAGCTAGGGTAGAAAAAAGAATTAATATTATGATTGGAACAAGGATATATATATATATATATATAACTGACTGTATATGCACCTAAAGGTGATGGTGCAAAGTCCAAACTTGTTTTAAAAAAGTCAGTGTAGATTCTGCATAGCACGGGCTGGTAAACATTCAGTATGAAAGGAAAATTCTTTGGTTTGTGATTAATTTCCCCCCAGGGTTTGCCAGAACCTCTTACTAGAGGAATGCTTCTTTGTGAGGGTTTTCCCTGTATCCGCTAAAGTGGATATCAATTCCCTGAAGTTAAATGTTTTAGTGAACATAAGATGTGCACAGCAATACACTGTCCTCTTCTGCACATACTTAAATAGCCTATTTAAGGGAGCATGATTTTGCGTATCTAACGAATGCAGTGTTCTCCCTCCTATTCCAGTAACCTATCTGGGTTATCTGAGTGTATGAATCATGTTGTCAGGAAACAAAGATGTTATGATGACCCCAGTCTGCTAGATATTACTTACCTAGGTCCACACAATGATTTCCTAACCTCAACGTCCCTTATTCTTATGGATTTTAATGTTCAGCATGCTGTGGTAAATCATTTGAACCCTGTAAAGGAACTTAAGTGGAAAAAATAATTGAATTCTTATTTTATTTATTTGAGGGTGCAAATTTGTGCTTCACACAACTCTATACTTGTGAAAAAGTGATTCCCTGCTTACCCTTAACTGGTTGTGCCACCATTAGCAGCAATAACTGCTACCAAACTCTTCTTTTAGTTGTTGGTCAGTCTCACTTCGCTGTGAACATATTTTTGGCCACTCGTTAATGCAGAATTGTTCTGTGGCATTTGTGGGTTGTTCAGTATGAACTGCTCTTTAAAGGTCCTGCCACAACTTCGAAACTGGAGTATGTCGGAAACACTGATTTGGCCATTCTAAAATATAAAATGTTTCAGCCATTCTACTGTAGACCTTCTTGTGTTTTCTGGGTCATTGCCTTGTGGCATAACCCTGGTGTCCTTCAGCTTTCATTCTCCTGTAGAATTGTGATACAGAGCTATATTCAAGGTCCTGATGCAGCGAAGTGTCCCCCAAACCTCACATTACTCTACTAACACACTTGACCATTAAAATTGGGTCTATACTGGGGGATGTAGTGTTTGATTTTTGCCGGACCCAAACTATTTATCTGAACTCATTTTGGCTAAAACGCGCCTGGTTTTATTGACTAAAATGTATAAGGTTGAGATTTCTGAACAGCATAGGTCCCATTTATGTCTGGCTAAAACCAGTATACCTTCCGCATTATTAACCACATATTAAGGTGCTAGTGTGATTTTTGTTTTTTATAATTTTTTCCCCCTGAATTTTGGTGTGTAGTTGATAGTGCCCTTTTAACATTTTTGTCCATTCTCTTATTGGCTCTGTCAGCAATAACCTCATCACAATAATGCCACATTGACCCATGAGATGAAGTATTGTCTTTCGTTGTAAAATATCCCCTGGAACCGTACTTTACATTGCTCTGTGGTAAGTCTGCTGTAGCAGCCTCATGGCAGACTGAGGTGGGGGAGGGCTGTGAACAGGGGTCTCTGTTTACTGAAGACAATGGGCCCTCGGACTGACCTGGTGTGTGAGAGGACATTGTGTGTGTCCTATCTGATAAGAGATGCTCTCCCTTGAATTGGTCAACTGTGATTGAAGACCAGCTGTACAATGGCTTTACTTTGATGTATCCTTATCTTATGTCCAGCCAAACTCAGCATACAGCTTGCAGATATTATCACGTCAGTCTTAGCTGATGGGTAGTAAGTGTTCAGAGCTCGTGTTTTCTGTGCTTGGGGTTTGCTCAAAGTGGTTGGTGTGGTTTTAATAACCCTAACCTCTTTAATAGTTCTGCATGGTTATTAGGTGAAACTCTGTTTAGCCTTTTTTCCTATCCTTTTGCATGTCCCCTTTTACATATCCCCAACCATGTATAATAAAAAAAAATGACAGTAATTGTATAAGTGAAGTATTAACCTTTGTTTGTTCTGTAACTGCAGTAAGATGCACATTGTTAACCTAAACATAATCCTTTTTTTTTTTTATAATTCATTCCATTGTTTCTTGGCAATTTAATTGTGGGAAAACAACTAATGTTGTGGACAGCCCTGCTTTACTTTGCCCTGCGTCAAAAGGTACGTCAGTGGATTTTTTTTTTGCGTGTTTGCCGTGTGACTACAAACCACTGTTGTGTTTACACTGGGAGGGAAACGTCTTCCATTCACAACAGTCAAATGGAGGTTGGTTTGGTGACGTGAGGGAGATCCACTCAGTTCATCATATGTACCCATATGATGACGGGGATGCTTGCACACCAT
This sequence comes from Novumbra hubbsi, assembly GCA_016801125.1. Classification (NCBI taxonomy): domain Eukaryota; kingdom Metazoa; phylum Chordata; class Actinopteri; order Esociformes; family Umbridae; genus Novumbra; species Novumbra hubbsi. Next base: position 108,942 of record JACXGK010000303.1, read on the forward strand.
GATAAGTCAACTGCTTTACACCAGGGCTGAACGGGCTGTATGCCCACATGCACCACCACGCACTAATTTATCACATGCCTTTCAAATATCAAGATCAAGTGTGTACCAACTATGCTACTTTAGAGACAGACTGAGTTAGCTTGCTGTTGGTAACATATTTGACCTGGATGTAATTGGTCTGTCGGGTTATATCTGAGGTGAATGAAATCTTGTTTTTTATTACAATCCACTGGTATACCTTATTGATAGTTGAGCCATTAAAAATCATGTGTTTGTGTTCCGAGGATTACTCGAGATAAAATACGAAACCAGTTGTCTAACATCTCCTCATTCATATTTTAATGACCCATGTGGGTTAGAAAGCTTGTGTTCATCAGTTAGAGATGAAACGTGCCAGCATGTGCTGGCAAAGCAAATACTTTTTTTATGCGTGCTTGTGGATTTGCTCCAACCGCCCCATGCGAGTCTCGGAACACAATCAAGGCTATATCATCTCTCCACCAAACCCGTAGCCTTTTTCCCGAGCAACGGAGACTTCTGCTTTAAGGTCTCAGAGCGGGAGACGTGACCGATGGAAAGGCTGTTAATGTGGACTGTAGTAATTCACTGTTTTACCCCATTACACAAGCAGTTTAGATACAAAACTAAAATTAATATAAATAACATTTATACATTGTTTTTGAAAGGCACACGGTCCTTATAGCCTAGTTTACGTGAAAGGCTAGTGGTATAAAAGCAAGGCTTTTAATAACAAGCCAACACTAAACATACTATGTTTTCATTGGGGAACAATATGAATATGCCTATTAGTCCTAGTGCAGGACTGATGCCATTTGCAGATGGTGAGTGTTACATATTGATATGCTAATCTTAATGGGAGAGTCTGTTTTTTATTGTAGAGCTGAATAATCCGATATGTAGCCTACATTTATGTGGCCTGTACAAATATTTTGAATGTGTTTCATGTCAACTATAGCTTAATGAAAGGTGAGATGGGTGTCTCTACTGAAACAAACCCTTCATAGGAAGTGAGAAGGCATAGTACCATTGAATCACCTGACCTGGTGTCGAATTACCTGCCCTAAAATCCAATTCAGGTGAGAGCTAGGGTTCTGGTGTTTACAGTGTAGAGCAGGACTTGCCAACCCTGTTTTTGGAGTAATACCCTACTGTAGGTGTTAAATCCAAAGTGGTCCTATTAAGATACCTTACTGTAGGTGTTTCTAGTGAGATACTCTACTGTAGGTTTGAAGTCTCAAGTGTAGGATTATTACACTCTGGGTACAGAATTGGGTTGACTTTTTCAACGGATATTGTTTTTGTAATGTCAGAGTCAGTAGTCCTAGGTCCCCATGGGAATGAGAGGCCAATGTACCGCACCGTAGCAGCCCCGGGTGTCCAGAGAATTTACCTGGAACTGGTAAAGTGTCTTTCAGTCACTTCCCTGCACCAATTAGCTTTTTATTCTTTATCTTGCTAATTTCAAATTAGGCCCAAATGATGCTAAAATGTGCTAATATGATTTTGGTTGTTTCATTGTTTGAAAGCTGTTTTTTCAGGTGTTGGAAATGGGAGACCCGATTCTCTATAGAAGTAGTCCCATTCTGCTTACCGTGGCTCTTATTTTCTCTTATTTCTAATAGGAAGGTCCTAGATGGGTCTCTCATCACAGTGCGATAGACTGGGTGACAACACCAGGGAGGGAGGAGTTACAGTGAAACATGGTGCAGTGGAGGGCATTGGGAGGTTCTGCGGAATTGAATTGAGAGTGATGTAGCCTCCTGCAGACTACAGCACAAGTTGTTGAAATGTTGCAGCAGGGTTTAGTACCGCAGGCTAACACTCTTATTATTATGTATAATAATCTAGGACAATAGAGTATTCTGGAATGGAGTCTGGCTGGAGTCCAAACTGAAGGATAGACAGACACACACAAATACACATAGAGAGTCTTGATAGGGTTTTGAAGCAGAGCCTCACTCAACAACACTAAGTTGACTCAAATGCTTACCTCAGCAATCCCTTATGGACAGAGAGAGCAAGTGTTTCTGTGGCCCAGCAGCAAACAGCAGGTTACTCTTAGCTTTGAACTTCCAGTAGTATCGACATTTGCCCCCTAGGCACTCCTTTAATTTGCTAGTTACTTTGACATTGAAGTCTTAACTGAATTACTGCACCTCCTGTTCAGTCATTGGGGTCTGATAATATAAACTGACAAGGGGACAGTTCTTAACTCAAGAGTAATTGAGTTTGGACTACAGCAGAACGGCATATGATATGGACCCCTAAACTGGAAACAGGTGTGTGTAGGCCTGTGTCAGAGCTCAAAATGGACTCTCCCGCTTTGTTCATTGTATCAAGAAGTCTTGAATTTGGTTAGGCTACCGTCATTCTTCATGAATTGTTTTAGATTATGTGTTAGTGCATCCTGGTATGTACCTGGCTAGATCCTTATAGGGCTTTGTCAACATGCTGAAGTAGCTGTTTGTGCTTCTGCTACCACTGTATATCATCAGACTGACCCATCCCTGTCTAACCAAAACACAGTATTCGTGTTACTCTACCGAGACATTGTTCGAACCTGCCATGTTTGGCCATTTTGTGGTTCAATGATGACCGAATGAGCCCTTGACTTTCAGAGGAAGTATACCATGTGTTCTGTAGTCATTGCTCCTGATTGCTGATGTGAGCAGTTTTCTGTCCCTGAAGAGCATCATATCTTCATTCAGACCGTGGTGTACCCTTGGCCCAAATGTCATTGAATATTTAAAGGGATGCTGCTGACACTGCCGAACTCTCGATGGGCTTGTTTACATTACGTGAGACAGAATATAATGCTAGATGGATTGTTTTGCATAATCATAGCATTTGTATTTACGCAAGCATGTTGGAGGATTGTGGCCATCAATTGTTGGAAAATCAGGCGATATTCGTTATTGTGCACAGAAACTTGCTACAATTCCTACAGAATTTTCATCACTCTTGGGGGTGGGGAACTATGGAAAATGTGGAACATGCAACCTCTGGAGTTTTCGATATCTGCAAATTTTCACAACAAAATATTCTCGAGTGTTCTTCGTTATGTCTTGAACAATTTTACATAATTCAAAAAATCTCTTTTAGCTGTATAAAGGTTTAGCATATTGCAAAAACATGAATATTATAAGGACTATGTAGGAATATGGAACATACAAGGAATATGTTTTACTTACTGTCGTCTCCTGCTCAGGTCTACTGTTTAGTTCAGTGGGAATTCCGTAACCATTGGCTAGTGTTGTGATTGGTTAATACACTGATCTGGATTTTATTGAGCTGGCCATGCTCTACAATATACTGGCCATACAGTACTGTATCTCTCTAACTGCCTCACTCTGTCATCAGACGCATTAAGTATTTTATATAGAAATATACATTTAAGGATATTTTGTATGACAGGGGTTTCGGTCAGGAGCAAACAAAGCATTCGGTGTAGGCTTTTAGAGGTGAGAGAGGTCCCAGTGGAAGGGCTGGGTCATTCTCTCTAGTGCTGAGCCCCAGGAAGCTTTATGTCACAATCCCACTGTTCTACATGGCTATTATCATCTCTCCCTAACGATCTGTCTACAAGTTTCTATCATCCTCGTCCTCTTACTCTCAACCTTAACGTTATTCTAATGTCCTACATTCCTTGAAAAAGCGGATGATCTGCAGTGTTTGTAGTTATTTTCCTGTGACTTTCCTGTTCTGGGATTTATCACAAATTATCAGCATATAAAAGGGGTGTGATCCAGTGCAGTGAAACTCCAGGTAATACATGCCAAAGTGAACTGTGTTGTTGTTTCACTTGATGTGTTGCCCCACTACCACCAAAACCGCCTTGACAATCTTATCTGTCCGTTTTGCTGTTGTTTTATGCCTCACCCAGCCTGTGGAGCCAGGAGTTTAATAAAGGAGAGGAAGGGTTACGGTTTCCCTTTACGGAACACATCTGGGACCAGCTTTAGCATCTATCCTCAGTTTACCTCAAAAGCAACTAATGGGTTTAGAGAAAGTACACATTCCCCTGAATGAGCTGGTTGTTAGGTAAAGATGAATTGTTTTGTTATTCCTTTTTCTCTATCCGGGGTGGTCTTTTAAAGGGTGTGGTGGGAACCAGTGTGACACTTGTTGTTTACAATCCCCATCCCCCTACTGTTGTAAGCCAAGCAGAATCTATGGCTTTATTACTTAGCCTGACTGCGCTATAGAAGTGGCCTCTTTATTTAAAGACTTTCTAAATGTAATTCCACATTTCGTAATTTCCATTTCAAGTTAAAATTAATTTTTCTCATTTATTTGCCTGTGCTTTGTTTTGGCCATTGACATGCTCATTCTGAAGTTAAGACATTTATAAAGAGCCATGATTGGCTGACAGGATGGTCTAGAGCTCACCCTTTTACCAAGATCGACAGGCATTGGTCAATTATTTAATCAGCTCTGTCTTGTGACGTCCTGTAGTTGGCCCAAAGCAAAATATCATGCCACCAAAACTGGCTGAGATTCCAGATGTTGCATTCAGACTTCCCTAACACAAAAGGGCGTTTCTGTATTGTCACCATTTCAGTGTTCCTACAACTTGTTTGAAAGCTCGGTGTTGATAACAAAGCTACATCGGTTTTGATATAGTATTCCCATAATCCTTGTGATGTTAATTGTTTGGGAGATTAATTTTGAAGAATGGAAAGTTGAGAAAACATGGTTAAGATAGACACTTCGAAGTATCTCTTCCTAGTTAGTTCAGTATCAAGGTAGGTGAATGCGTGGGATTCTGTTTTCCGATGTCTTTACATTGTGTGACACAGACGGGACTAAACCGGACTGAGACCATTGAGATGCAGGGATGTCTCTGGAGCTGTTTTCAACCTATGCTGTAGCCGGACTTCCTGGGAGGGCTGCAGCTGCTGTGCCCCCTGTTTGGGTGACCTGGGTGACCCAGCATGGCCCTCCCAGGCATGGCTGGCCTGCTTACTCATCACTGTGGTGAAACGAAATGCAAAGCGCATCGGGCAGCCGTGTAAAGGGATGACACAGACACACAAGTTGTTTAGTAAAGACCTGGCAACTTGAAGTAGTATATTATTATAACTTCAAGTTGGTATTCCTATCTGATATGCAGATTATAGCAGAAATAATATGCCCCCGATGGGGCCCAAAGCTTTGCCAATACATCTTTATTGGCTCCAGTGTGCTTTCGGCATGGGGGGGTCAAACATAAGATCATAAACATGCCAATGGGATTGTGGCTGCACTTTATTTGATCAGTTGTGAGTTTAATCCGTGGTGATTAATCTGCTGAGTTTGAAATCCAATGAGGATTTAGGTGACTTCCTGGCAGCCTATCAAACGGCACTAGTTTACATGCAGTCGTTTAAGATGACGCCATTTCTTTAAGGTGGAGGTAACCACTGCTTAAGGACAAACCGGGGGAAACATCCAAGGAACTGCACTAAGCAGAGGCAGTATGCTGCTGTCAGTGTCATGCAGGCAAGTGGAAGACAATTGATAACAATGACATCTGATGGCTGTAGGGTGTCGCGGTCCAACAATCTTGCTTTTGCTGGCCTGAATCAGCTAAAATCGTCACGTTACAGTATTTCATTAGGGGTGTTTTCGGCGTTAGAAATAGATATCCTCATGCTCATCTCTCTGTGTTACAGATGTTCCTGACTGTGTACCTCAGTAACAATGACCAGCATTTTACAGAGGTGCCCATTACCCCAGAGACGCTGTGCCGGGATGTGGTGGAGCTGTGTAAGGAGCCCGGCGAGACAGAGTGTCACCTGTCTGAGATGTGGCGTGGATCGGGTGAGCCCCTTCCTCTTCATACCTGTACACCTATGTCTGTCTCACGAGTAACAAGTGGAGACGTCTGTCAGTCTTACGTGAAGTCGTCTGTCATTCTCACGAGTAACACGTGGCGACAATCGTATGAACTAGTAGTTATATTCACACCTGTGTGGGTGTGTATGTATGTGTATACAGTGGGGAGAACAAGTATTTAATACACTGCCGATTTTGCAGGTTTTCCTACTTACAAAGCATGTCGAGGTCTGTAATTTTTATCATAGGTACACTTCAAATGTGAGAGACGGAATGTAAAACAAAAATCCAGAAAATCGCATTGTATGATTTTTGAGTGATTAGTTTGCATTTTATTGCATGACACAAGTATTTCTCACAGACCTGTTAGGTTTTCTTTAAGAAGCCCTCCTGTTCTCCACTCATTACCCGTATTAACTGCACCTGTTTGAACTCGTTAGCTGTAGAAAAGACACCTGTCCACACACTCAATCAAACAGACTCCAACCTCTCCACAATGGCCAAGACCAGAGAGCTGTGTAAAGACATCAGGGATGAAATTGTAGACCTGCACAAGGCTGGGATGGTCTACAGGACAATAGGCAAGCAGCTTGGTGAGAAGGCAACAACTGTTGGCGCAATTATTAGAAAGGAATACAAGAAGAAGTTCAAGATAAAGGTCAGTCACCCTCGGTCTGGGGCTCCATGCAAGATCTCACCTCGTGGGGCATCAATAATCATGAGGAAGGTGAGGGATCAGCCCAGAACTACACGGCAGGACCTGGTAAATGACCTGAAGAGGGCTGGGACCACAGTCTCAAAGAAAACCATTAGTAAAACCTTACGCTGTCATGGATTAAAATCCTGCAGCGCATGCAAGGTCCACCTGGTCAAGCCAGCGCTTGTCCAGGCCCATCTGAAGTTTGCCAATGACTATCTGGATGATCCAGAGGAGGAATTGGAGAAGGTCATGTGGTCTGATCAGACAAAAGTAGAGCTTTTTGGTCTAAACTCCACTCGGCGTGTTTGGAAGAAGGAGAAGGATGAGTACAACCCCAAGAACACCATCCCAACCGAGGTGGAAACATCATTCTTTGGGAATGCTTTTCTGCAAAGGGGACAGGACGACTGCACCGCATTGAGGGGAGGATGGATGGGGCCATGTATCGTGAGATCTTGGCCAACAACCTCCTTTCCTCAATAAGAGTATTGAAGATGGGTCGTGGCTGGGTCTTCCAGCATGACAACGACCCGAAACACACGGCCAGGGCAACTAAGGAGTGGCTCCGTAAGAAGCATCTCCAGGTCCTGGAGTGGCCTAGCCAGTCTCCAGACCTGAACCCAATAGAAAATCTTTGGAGGGAGCTGGAAGTCCGTATTGCCCAGCGACAGCCCCGAAACCTGAAGGATCTGGAGAAGGTCTGTATGGAGGAGTGGGCCAAAATCCCTGCTGCAGTGTGTGCAAACCTGGTCAAGAGCTACAGGAAACATATGATGTCTGTAATTGCAAACAAAGGTTTCTGTACCAAATATAAAGTTCTGCTTTTCTGATGTATCAAATACTTATGTCATGCAATAAAATGCAAATTAATTACTTAAAAATCATACAATGTGATTTTCTTGTTTTTTTTTTCTTCGTTTTTTTACATTCCGTCTCTCACAGTTGAAGTGTACCTATGATAAAAACCACAGACCTCTAGATGCTTTGTAAGTAGGAAAACCTGCAAAATCGGCAGTGTATCAAATACTTGTTCTCCCCACTGTATATACACATACATACATACATACATACATACATGTAGAATAGGGGTTGGTTATATATATATCGAGAGAGAGAACTGAGGTGGATGTTCATAAAGAGTTTTGGGTATAACATTTTGGAACGCACAAGAAGAGAAGTGATTGGCCGGCTGACGGGCAAGACTTGATGCTTTCTCTAAGCAGCTGATCTTTGTCTGTGTTGTGTCTCTGATGCTAATGAGATGGGTCTTTGTTATACTCAGATGACACTCACTCCCCATCTCAGTTCTCTCTCAAGTGGAGGAATAAGGTTTCAGCTTTGCACGATCCCCACAAGCGCACTACAATAACTCTTAGAATTCAAGTACCCGGGGTTGGAAGTGGACTGTTTCCATGGTTATTTGTGGTTACCAAGGAGAGACTGGATCGGGTGCCTTGTTCTGAGTGAAGTACTTCTGTCCTTGACGGGAAGATTTTTTTTGAAGTAGAGTGGAAACCAGACTTAAAAACACCATATTTCAAACCTTTTGGTTGATTAGGTTTATCTAGTTTCCCTTTAAAAAAAAACAAAACAAAACAGCTAAAAACATTTGCGTTCGGCACAGGTGAAAATCCTTCTCTTTGCGTGTTATTGTCTTGATTCTTTCTTTCTTTTGAATTTTTTTTTTAAATTTAAAAACCCATCACTTGTTGCTACTAGTTGAACTCATGGAGGTTGTGTGGAGAGGTTGGGGAACAGGTCTGTTGTATCAGCGCCAACTCGACTAAAAGCATCAACAACAGAATATTGTCCTTCCCTGAGGTAGAACTTCTCCGGGAGTAAAAACGGAAGTCTCAAAGAAATATGTATCTTCAAAATATAGACTAGCCTAGTGGGATAAACCAAAATACTTATGTAACATAGCAATTGTCCTCTGAGGCCACAGAATTGAAAATAAACAGTCATTCATCAGTCTATCAAATATATTTATAAAACCATTTTTACATCAGCAGTTGTCACAAAATGCTTTCATAAAACACCAAGTCTGAACCCCAGTGAGCATCAAAAGTTGAACTACACCCCAGTTGAATTACACATTGGTTTAAGGATTATAGCTAGTTTGTTCAGTGTTATCTAAACCAAACTCCTCTTTTTTCCCCATCAGAGCGACCTGTAGGAGATGGAGAGCGTATGATGGATGTGCTTCAACGTTGGGGACAGCACAGAGCGGAGGTGCGCTTTTTCCTGCGCCACGACCGAGTGCCCAGCAGAGACCCTGGTAAATTCCTAAATCACCTGAAAATCCGAGACCGAGAGCAACACAAGCACCTGACACCCCACACATGTCCACATTTTCATACACAATGCCGGACCGTATAAAGAACATCTCAGAAGCAGCACTGTATTCAATTACATGTTGTATTCAATTAAAGTGTTGTTAGAAAGTAAGTACAAACCCAGTCAGCACTCCCTCTTCGCAGGGCAGAGATCGTGCAAAATAATCTTTACCATTGGATCTGTGTGGGATGTATGGATTTATATTACAAGGCTTTAAATCCCAGTCAAGCCTTATTTAGCAATACTCTCCAGGTCATTTTGAAGTGTTCGAATCACACCCGAAAAGCTTTTATTCCATTCCTACTTGTTGCGTAACTTTGCAAACTCTAAGCCCTTCACTCCTCATGGTTTCAGTCTGGCGTTGGGATTAGACTGTTGTTTTCCCTTCTGTCTGTATTAGCTTGGTCTTGTTTTCTCCCGGTTAGCTTGTTTGTAGTTAAGCCATGTCTTTGGTGTTTGCTCACCCTTATCTTCTTTCCCATATGGCCTTATCACCATTGGCGGAAGCCAGTATCTGCAATCTAACCTCCCTTTCTCTAGATATGTCTGCTACGTTTAGTTCTTTCCTATAGAGTTGGTTAGCTAGTAAAATAATTAACTAACTAAACAAAATGTAAACTTGTTGTTGTAGCTCAGTGCACATTTTTTTCTTCCTTTTTTTAAATGTCCCACTAAGAAAGTTAGCATTGCCTTACAGTCGTCAGCTAAAGATTGTTTCCCATAGCGATAGTTAACTTAGCATTTTCCTTTTGACCTTTCAAATATCTTTGAGTCTTTGCAGACCTTGGTCAACTCATTAGCCCACAACAAATTGAATTTTTTAAAAGCATTGTCTTGTTTGCTTGTCAATTTCAAAACTACCTTCAGAAAAGAAAAACATGTCTTTGGGTCTTGCCTTTACTCAAGAAATTGCTACCACTAAGAAATGGTAACGTGTTAGTGCGGTTCTTTTACAGGAATCACTTAACTTATTATCAATCAAGAGGTTATTCTCACCAAGGTCATGCCAAGTCTATCAGGGACTGTTCCCATTTTTGATGGCCTGTCTGCATTTAGAACTGTTCCTGGAAATTATCATGATTATTCTTTTAAAATTAATAAGTATCTCTGAAGATCAATCATTGCTGATATTTCTGAGACACTGATGACCAGAACTGCATGTACACACTTTGTCCATTCGGTAGTGAACTAAACATTAGTTTGTATTTAATGTCTGTGTAAATCTATTACTACAACATTTCACTGTTCACCTTCCAAAAAGTATTTTCACACTTTAATAATTTTGAACCGCATCCAACTGCAAAATATTAGCGACATCCTAGAGCTCTGACCTGAAGATGTCAGTTTCTGCTGCTATGATACAAAATATCTGTCTTATCAACACATTTCAGCAAGTATTTGACTGAGGAATAACAACAAGAATGGATTGTTTGAATTGAATGTTGGCAAATTGGTAGTTAATTAAAACAATTATTGGTATTATGCTTCCTAATCAATTTGGCTAGTTAGCAAAAACAGTATACCGATTCAAATTCACAGTATTTTCTCACAATACTGACAAACTATGGTTGTCGTTCCTTAAAGGAAATGTATACAAGCTAAATGTATTAGCTTATAGTAATTAAGCCTATTTTAAAGATTAGTGCTTAAGTAGGAGGAAGTCACATAATTTTGCTAAAATTAAATGTATCCAAATGTTCTGTTACAGTAATTTGCTAGGTTGTCGTTCCCTTAGCTGATTATTTAGCGAGTTAGTTCAGAATGTTCTTGTGCTCTTGTAGTCCCCAGATCCATGTTGTAATGGATGTTGTCCAAAAGTATTAAGGCAGTTATGAGGTAGAGGCTTGTCGTAGGCAGGTGCTTGAGGAATTTGTAAAGCTCTACTGGCTCTTTAACACTTATCACTCTCTCTTACATCCACCTCCCATCCCACCCCCCACACACACACACACACACACAGACAGACTAGATGAGCATGTCCTCACGGTACTGTAGTAAATCCTGAGATTATGACCAGGCCCTGGGTGACACTGATCTCTGTGTACTGGCTGAGTGGCTTAGCTTGTTGCTAATGCTAGCCTGTCTGTGTTTGTGTAAGCTTTTTGTGACCCTGTTGCTAAAGAAACCTTTCTATGCTGGTTTACGTGTCAGTTTTAGTTACTAATATCAGCTGTCGCTCCAATTAACACAATTTCTCATTCATAGCATCACTGTTATGTTTACACATTGCCAGGTTTCTAACAGGTTTGGTGGCTTTTAAAGTTTCTAGTCATTTAAATATTTGCTGTCCTGGCATGTTCAGGTGGCTCACGCGGACCAGACTCTAAGAGGAACGGGGTTAAAAGTCCCTCTGATAGAAGGATGGAAAACGGGGTGAGTTCAGTTACCATCGACTTTTACACTTTTTTTTACGTTTTGTATTATGTTTATTTTGGTAACATTTATATACAAAAAGTCCTTTTTAAAACAAATTCAATAAAAATAAATGTATTGTTTTAAAGTACATGACAGCCTTCACCCATAAACATTGTTTGCGCAGTGTTTTAATCACCGGCTGTACTACATATGGCTACTAATCTGAGTGTACATGGTAATGTCCTATCCTTTTTAAGCATTAGATGACTCAATTTAGCAAACATGATGTTTTTTAACTTCTGAAGTGTATTGTTGTGACACCTTGATTTAGGTTTCTTTATTCGCTGCTGCTATTCCTGGTATGCTGCTGTTAGTGTTCAAACATGTTAACCTGGAACAGCTCACAGCTTGAGCTTCCAGCACAAGAAGGAATGAAGGCGGAACTAGCCAGGTTACTCTTATGTCACGAGTCGTGTAACAAAAAAAAAAAGAGCTTGGTGTTCTGACATGAAGGTGTATTTACCCAACCAGTACCTGTTCTATTTGGCTTCGGGCCTCTTATGACACAGATGCCAAACCCACAACAATGGCCTTTATTTGGAGTGAGGGATCGGGTGTTTCTGCACTGTCTTGGGCACATGCTTGTAGCTGACCCCCCTCCGCGTTGCCCCCTGTGCAGGTGTCGTCACCGCGGATGGACATGACCATGGCTGAGCTGCAGGAGATGGCCGCCAGACAGCAGCAGCAGATAGACGCACAGCAACAACTCCTGGCCTCCAAGGTAACCAGCAAGGGCGGAGATGAAGCGGGGTGGGGTTGGGGTGGATGGGGGGGAGAGATGAAGATACTGAAAGGGAGTGGGTGAAGCAGAGGAAATGATTGGAGAGGCACGAACAGGAAAGAGAGGGAGCGAGGGGAGGATTAAAGGGGAGGACGGAGTGATGGAGACAGGTGGCGCCCAGGAGCACAGAAGGTGAGGTGTCAGGGAGAGAATAAAGCTTTCATGCAATTGAATGAGATGGCGAGATGAGCCTTTTGATGGAACGTCTGATTCATGACGTGTTCCCTAGCAGGAATGAAATGGTAACGGGTCGTGTCGGAAAACAAGCTGGATAGTTCTGATGGTCTGTGGCACTGGTATGAACATTAATGTAAGACTAATCATTGTGTACCATGGACTTTTCTTATGCGAAACATTTAGTTTTGGCTGGAAGAGGGTTTGACACACAGTTTGATCAGTTAATCTCAAGGGTTTCTGTAGTTGATTTGGCACCGTGAACAACAGACTCCATTTCTTCTGGTATTGTTCCTTTCAACAGCTCTGGCTGGAGATACATTTTCCATGAGGGATTCTTAGTTTTTTTCTGTCAGTGAAAGAAGAGAAAACATTCATGGTGATCTGTTCGGTCTTGCATGGCTCAACCCAGTCTATTCCAGGTCTCATGCATGTCTTTGCGGTCTCTGCTGCCTAACTGTGTTTGTCAGGGGAAGCCGGAGGATGGCACAACAAGCTTAAGACGGTATCCCTGAGCTGTAACCCAGGACAGACTGACTATTAGTGCAGATGACCTGTAATGGAGATGACTGGAGACAATACAGTTTTTAAGGGGCTCTGTGCTGAATCGTTCTTAACTGGTTTACAGTACTGAATTTAAACACTAACACAACTTGTCTCCTCCTTCCCCCTTATCACACAGGTCTAGAATCGTATTAGGTAGTCCAGGGTGGTTTAGGGTGGGGGAATAGGGCCTATGGGGAGACCACACACACACACACATACACACACACACTTGGTGCCCTATTTTTTATATAAACTGGGTAACAGCTTTTTTTTGTAACAACAAAACTTTTGGTTGTTGTGTACAAGGTCTCTTATACACTTAGGATTCAGTCCACCCAGTTTAATAAATGATATACAGGACCTAGAAGTGAGTCACTTTGTGGTGACGAAGCGGCATTAAACCTCCCCTCTTTTCTCCCCCTTGTTAGGAGCAGCGCCTCCGCTACCTGAAGCAGCAGGAGCAGAAGCAGCAGCAGCAGGTGTCCGAGCAGGAGAAGCTGCAGCGCCTCAGGGAGAACGTGGAGAGCCAGGAGAACAGGCTGAAGAAGGTGCGGGCCCTCAAGGGCCAGGTAGAGCAGAAACGCCTCAGCAACGGCAAACTGGGTGAGCGTGACGTAGCGGCGAGCCGGCGAGGGTTCAGGGTGTTTGGTGGGTTTGTGTCATGTGACCAACTGTCTCCCTATCCGGTCTGTAGTGGAGGAGATCGAACAGATGGGCAGCCTGTTCCAACAGAAGCAAAGGGAGCTGGTGGTGGCCGTGACTAAGGTAGAGGAGCTTAGCAGACAGCTGGAAATGCTGAAGAATGGCAAGATGGATGCCTTCCGTGACAACCAGAGCTCGGTGGCAGAACTGGACCGCCTCTACAAGGAGCTACAGGTAATTATGCCCAAGGAGTTGGCACTTCTGGGACGACTGATTAATACTAAATGTAATGAACCCAATTGTTTGGAAGTATTTTACCTATCCCGGCGCTTTGACTCAAGTCCACATGAATGCAAATCACATCCGTTTAGCGTGTGGCTTGGTTTGAATGCGGGCATTCACCTCTGTCCATCACGGTGCCCTAATAACAGAGCAGTGGAGCCACCAGAACCGCTGGTTTTACAGCCTCTCTCACCACCGTTCCCCTAACCACGGCCCATTCAGAGGGGCTGGGCTGAAGGTGGATATCGGGTGTCAGCGGGTCCTTGTGTGCCCAGTGTAATGTCACCCACGTCCTGTCCTTTAGATGCGAAACAAACTGAACCAGGAACAGAACGCCAAGCTGCAGCAGCAGAGAGAGAGTCTGAACAAGCGCAACATGGAGGTGGCCTCGATGGACCGGCGGGTCAGTGAGCTCAGAGACCGGCTCTGGAAGAAGAAAGCCGCTCTGCAACAGAAGGAGAACCTGCCAGTGAGTTCACAACCACACACACACACACACACACACACAACAACACACACACAACCACACACATGCACAGAGAATGCAGTGTAAACAAGCATGACATTTGACATGACGGATGAAGTGGAAATGTCCGTGTACGGAAACTCGTCATTTCAAAGTGCTAATCTGAGGGCTCCCTATGGGCTGAATGGCATAAACACACTGTATCTCTGTTCACCCATGAAAGCCCCAGGTACCCTGGCCCTCAGAGCCGGCCGCGATTAAAGTAAGGCTCCCAAAACTTGTCCCTCACTAACTTTCTGCAATGACAAACAAATAACTGCTTCTGAGCTAAAACGCCCTCAAACTCACTCTCTGCTGTTCCAAGCGTTGTTCAATCTCTTGTCTAATCAGTGTTGTTCAACGCTGGTCTCTGGGACACACCTGGCAGTGGCGTTGCCCCTCCCCCACTCTGCACAAATGCCTGGTTCAGGTATTTTAGTGTTGGGTTAGAGCACAAGATGCCAGGTGCTTCCCAAAGATCAGGTTTAAAAGGGGAATGAGCATGTCACACAGTTGATCTGCTGTCTTCATTTGCACTCGGTCTTTGGCTTAGTTGGGCAAACCAACTCCAGGGGAGCACAGCTCAGGCAGTCAGGAATGCCTGGGGAGATGGTATCAGGCCTGTACTCTGACATCACTTCCTGTTCTCTCCCCCCTACTAGTCTGTTGCTTTTACTTCTCTGGTTTCCATGACATTCTTTAGTCTGTGTACATGTTACGTTCTTGGAAGACTCTGTAGGGAGTGTTGTCAGGACATTTGATAAAACATGTTTTTCAAATGGAAACTAAAGGAGGATGTTGATGATTCACCCCGGCATTAAAAAGTTAGGTCAAGAAAAGCTGTGATTTATTCCGAATTTTAAATGTCACGTTCACAAACTCCTTTTCTTTAAAACATGGATACCTCTTGGTGGTTTGGTGGTATTTACTCCCTTTACTTTCTGTTAACTTCAATGTGATGTATCCAACTCTCTCTGTGGGGAGACCGGATGTACCTGCCCAAGTAACTTACTTATTACTAATCCAAGTTGTCATTTAAAGAGAATGTATTCTACTTCATAGTATTTAGCTCCTGCACCACCTTAATGTCAATATAATGCTAACATTAACGAGGGGTTGGTCCCTCCTAGTTTTGCTTCGTTATTTTAATATTTGAGTCATTTAGCAGACACTTATACAGAGGGTTATGGTTAGTGCATAAAGTTTCAGGAGTGGAACAACCACGCAATTCTATTAGTAAGTAAATTCTGCTCAGTGAATTGGTTATCGTTTAAAGCTGTTGCCGCGATAGTTATGTTGAAAACCTTGTTCATTATTGTTTAAGTATACTTTTTGCATCTAAATGTTTTGTTGGTGTACCAGGATTAATGTCATAACCCTAGGTCATAAGGAGATGTTATTGGGAACACTTGGGAACGTCTAGAGCAAGGGTGGGCAAACTATGGCCCGAGGGCCAAATGCGGCCCGCGAGGCTGTCCCATCCGGCCCACGGAATGCCCTTTTCTGGCCTCCAAATCAATTATAATTAACAAATTACAAAAACAAATGTGGCCCTCCATTTCATTTCAAAATCCTGATGTGGCCCCCGAGCCAAAATATTTGCCCACCCCTGTTCTAGAGTGTATCAATTGGTGTTAGCTACCGTATACTACAAGTTAGTAGCCTACCGCTAATCTTTGCCTGCTCATATTACTTAGTTAAAATCATAATGCCTAATGGTGTCAGATATGGACGGATGGTGTCCTGGAAATCATCTAAAATCCAAATGTTTACTTTAAACAAGAACTGTCTCTTTTCACACATTGATTTTGAAGTGGTGCTGGAGTTGATGTGAATATGAAGTTTAAAACATCTCTCTTAAGTTTGTCTGCTGTTGTGATCTCTCTGTTTCCATGTATCTGAATGGAGAATAATGGAGTGTGATGTTGTGTGTATGAATCTGTTTGTGTAGACGCTTTGTAAGCGGCTCTGTATTATGTCTGCTAAGCGAAACACATCCAATACCATTAGATCCCCACCAGTCTACAACTTACTGAATTAATCATTTAATCACGTACTGTGGTGGGAATAATCCTTTTTATACCCATATTAAATCCTTTTACATACGAATGAAAACCGCGGTGGAAAATAATTTCATCCAATATTAAGTGCTTTCGCTTGTTGATAAAGAGAGGCATCAAGGTAAAGAAAAGTTTGAGGTAAAGAGGTTGATTTAGTGGGTGACTGAATGAGGAGGCTAAATAAAAGCTCCACTGTCTGAGGTGATTTACCAACAGTCTGCCTGGAATCATAATGAACCAGGCTTTTTCACTGGTGCACAAAGACCTGTTACGTTTCCCCCCTCTCTCTGACCAGCTACAGAGCTCGGGTCTGTCTGACATCACCCAGCAGGCACATTTCAGCCACACTGGTCTGGAGGCGCTCATCCCAAAGACGCCGGTCTAGAATCCCCTTAGTCTGCTAAATACGGGAAGAAGTGTTCAGCAGAGACCGACGTGTGGAGTTGTGTGGGGTTTGACTGCTAGTGTGTTCAACTGCTCTTGCCTTGTGTTTTTGTTTTCTCAAGAATGGCTGCCCTGGTAAGGAGAGGGCTTCAAAAGACACTCCCCCCCAGGTACAGTAACTAATGACAGGACTGGAACTGACATCTCTTCAGCATGACTTGGCCGAGCAACAGCACCTGTAGGATTTATTGCACACATCTCCCTCATCCTGTTTCCAGTTACTGACTTCAGATGAGATTATTTGGTATTAAAGGGCACGGCTTGACGCATTTCATCTGCTCTGCTCTTTAAGACCTAATTTGACACAGCTGCTGGGTTCTTTCTGAAACAGGCTTTTGAAGGAAATGAGCGGTGTTAGAGAGTAAAGAACCGTTAGTTTGGTCCTGTTGTTCTTCTAAATGTGAGTTAACATTGCTTGATCGGGCTTACTGTTTTAGTCACGAGTACTTGAATTGGCTACCTTAAATGGGCTTTTATTCCTGACTTCAACCACTTTGTGTATTTAGGAATGAGTGTACATAGACTTAATCATCTACTAAAATGCTGAGAGATTATTGTATTGTACTGTTTTACACGTGTCAAGTACTTGTCAGTACTTGTCAATCTTTATTTACATTGTCTGACCCACTGTTCCTGTCTACGACCAGTTGGATCTGTGTGTTTGTTTCTAACCCTTTTCTCTTTCTCTCCCTGCACTTCCCCCTCAATCTCTTTCCCTCTCCCCATCTTCCCCCTCAATCTCTTTCCCTCTCCCCATCTTCCCCCTCA
>JACXGK010000304.1:0-43292 GCA_016801125.1 Novumbra hubbsi
AGAAACGTCTTATTGAGGTTATTTCAGTCAAAGGGGGCAATGCCAGATAGTAGGGCATAGGGTGTCCTAACTTTCTCCTCAGTAGGAAATGGCATCTTTGTAAATGTATTGTTAAATAATTGATATTGTAGATAAAATGTAATGATGTAATTGAATTAAATTACATCACAGTTATAGAGATTGTTTGAATGAAGAAGAAATATTGACATGTCCATATTTCTTTACAAAATTAATATTTCATGGGGTGTCAACATTTTTGCATATGACTGTATTTTGAGGCACTATTCCAGACTATAACCTACTGAAATACAATGTGGAGAACAAGTATTTGATACACTGCCGAATTTGCAGGTTTTCCTACTTACAAAGCATGTAGAGATCTGTAATTTTTATCATAGGTACACTTCAACTGTGAGAGACGGAATCTAAATAAAAATCCAGAAAATCACATTGTATGATTTTTGAGTAATTAATTTGCGTTTTATTGCATGACATAGGAATTTGATCACCTACCAACCAGTAAGAATTCCGGCTCTCACAGACCTGTTAGGTTTTCTTTAAGAAGTCCTCATGTTCTCCACTCGCTACCTGTATTAACTGGACCTGTTTGAACTTGTTACCTGTAGAAAAGACACCTGTCCACACACTCAATCAAACAAACTCCAACCTCTCCACAATGGCCAAGACCAGAGAGCTGTGTGAGGACATCAGGGATAAAATTGTAGACCTGCACAAGGCTGGGATGGGCTACAGGACAATAGGCAAGCAGCTTGGTGAGAAGGCAACAACTGTTGGCGCAAATATTAGAACATGGAAGAAGTTCAAGATGATGGTTAATCACCCTCGGTCTGGGGCTCCATGCAAGATCTCACCTCGTGGGGCATCAATGATCATGAGGAAGGTGGGGGATCAGCCCAGAACTACACGGCAGGACCTGGTCAATGACCTGAAGAGAGCTAGAACCACAATCTCAAAGAAAACCAATAGTAACACACTACGCCGTCAGATGGATGGGTACAACCCCAAGAACACCATCCCAACCATGAAGCATGGAGGTGGAAACATCATCTTTGGGGATGCTTTTCTGCAAAGGGGACAGGACAACTGCACTGCATTGAGGGGAGGAGGGATGGGATCATGTATCGCAAGTTCTTGGCCAACAACCTCCTTCCCTCAGTAAGAGCAGTAAGATCATTGAAGATGGGTCGTGGCTGGGTCTTCCAGCATGACAACAACCCGAAACACACAGCCAGGGCAACTAAGGAGTGACTCCGTAAGAAGCATCTCAAGAGAAACCCAAAAGAAAATCTTTGAAGGGAGCTGAAAGTCCAGATTGCCCAGCGACAGCCCCGAAACCTGAAGGATCTGGAGAAGGTCTGTATGGAGAAGTGGGCCAAAATCCCTGCTGCAGTGTGTGCAAACCTGGTCAAGAACTACAGGAAAAGTATGATCTCTGTAATTGCGAACAAAGGTTTCTGTACCAAATATTAAGTTCTGCTTTTCTGATGTATCAAATACTTATGTCATGCAATACAATGCTAATTAATTACTTAAAAATCATACAATGTGATTTTCCCGATTTTTGTTTTTTCGTCTCTCAGATTCTGTCTCTCACAGTTGAAGTGTACCTATGATAAAAATTACAGACCTCTACATGCTTTGTAAGTAGGAAAACCTGCAAAATCGGCAGTGTATCAAATACTTGTTCTCCCCACTGTATAAGATGCAGCAGTGCACACATACTAAAAAACAGACATTGGTGAATTAAGCCCTCATTACAATTATGACAGTACAGACAAAACTAATAGACTCCAGAGTTGACCCAGAAAATGCATACATCCCAGAACTAATAACGCTACTCCATTCCCACTCAGGGTACATTAATTACTTTCATGGAAACAATATGCAGAGCATCTTTTCGATTATGTTACCTCCTCTGCTTAAGGAGTGGACAGGGGCCAAACGATAAACAAGGACATTTCCCAATGTGCCACTGCCATGAACATAGTGTAGGTTTTATTGCCCTGATGTTTAATCTGCAGGCATTCTAATATACACTGATGTGCTTACTGGTGAACCTCTGAACACCTGGACCCAAACATATTTAAGTGAGTGTATAATAGCTTTTTTGAGATGGTAAACAGAGAACCGGTAACAATTACAAATTTCATGTTTTTACATAAATATTCTTCTGTACCACTTAGTGCTATTGTGATCGTTATATCCTCATTATTCTTGAGAGTATTTTGAGCAATAATTAAAATACCCTGAGGAACTTGTGTATTTATGTGTGTTAGGCAGTGATCTTATTTTATTTCAACACCGACTGCTTTTCTCATCATCCTATTCCAGAGACTCTGCCAAAGTATGGTTTTTCAGAAGCAAGTTGACTGAGAAACCAGCATGTTGACTTTATTTCTGAGGCCAGGGGCCAAAGGAACTCCTCCCGTCTAGACATTTTATGACAGCAAGTAAAAGAGACCAAAACAACACCCCACAGTTCTCAAGTCACCTGAAGACCAGCTTCTTTGTTTTCATGACATACCGGCCTCCATGGTTCACTTCTCCATCCTGCTGATGTTTGTATTTTCAGTGGACAAATAGCCAACAGGAGCCTAGAACACAGATGTAAAACGCTAACAAAGAAAAAGTTCTGTTCTCCCTGGCTTTCTCTTCTCAGTACTGTGACATGGGAAAATTGGTTTGTGTTAGATTCTGCAGGCAAGTCTCGCAAGTGAGGATCGAAAAAGCCATTAGATCAATGCTGCACCCACTTGCATGCATAATATCGCAGAACTGTAGGCCAAACAAATGCAAAACAAGACTTGACACTGTTGAGGCTGGGTAATCTACAAAAGCACTTTTTCAGGACACTCAATTATTTATCACAGTCAAGTTTGAAGGTCATTTTTTCTGAAACATAGCAAACTGAATCCCATTACATGTGTCCTTTGTCTTCAAAAGTTCCATCTTCTCCTCATTTAGCATGATAATAACTTTGAGTTGTTCTTGGAAATGAATACAGATTAGCTAGTGTCGCTTTGTTTAACACGCTTGTGTCAAACATCTTTCTTCTTTCATATAAAGATATGGGAACAATGTGTGAAGCTCTCTGTTAGGAAAAAAAGAGCATGATAAAAATAAAGTCAGACACGTCAGTCTTTTAATTTTTCACATCTTGACCAGAGCTATTATTTCCACTTGAGTCTCTTCTAATAGATTAGATTTTTATGCTTGGTTCCAGATAGACCAGAAAATATGTTTAAGA
This sequence comes from Novumbra hubbsi, assembly GCA_016801125.1. Classification (NCBI taxonomy): domain Eukaryota; kingdom Metazoa; phylum Chordata; class Actinopteri; order Esociformes; family Umbridae; genus Novumbra; species Novumbra hubbsi. The sequence continues at coordinate 3,269 of JACXGK010000304.1, forward strand.
AGCATGTTGTAGCAGATTTCTTGCGACTAGGCTAGTGTTCTTTTATCAAACTGATCTTTAGTCCAAAGATCACCAGAATACACAGCTGCACCAGCTCAAGTACAGTCCACATGACAACATATAAAGAAAACTGTGTGTGTAAATATGTTTTAAAGTCTAGTACACTGCTTAAAAGTATTAAATTATTATCATCACGGTATAACACCAAGTCATTTAAACTTCCAATTAATCAATCTGTCCTGTTAGACAGGGTGGCACGAGGGCCCTTGGAGGTATGCACAGACCTCCACATGCTAGCCAACGGTACCCTGACTGAAGTACCGGGATGAAATACTCAGACCGAACGTCAGACCTTACGCTGGTGCCGTGGACTCTGGGTTCCTCTTGGTGCAGGACAATGCCTGGCCTCAAGTGACCAGAACGTGTGGGCAGTACCTGGATGACAAAGGTGTTGATGCCATTTGCTAGCTCTTAGGTTCTCCAGACATGAGTCCAACTGAGAACCTCTGGGACGTTATGTACCGGTGCAATAGCGCCGCCAAGTAGTGCCACAAACTGTCCAGGAGCTCACTGAAGCCCTGATACTGGTCTGAATGGAGACACCAAACGTAATCTCATCAGGAGCATGCCCAGACCCTGGAGGAGTGTACACAGGCACATGGGGTCATACACACTACTTAGTAACATAGTGAATTGCATGATAACATTCATGCAAGTTGTGATTTCAATTGTTTGTTATTTTTGGTGTGAATTTTAATCCAGCTTGGTCGGTTGACGATTTTGGGTTCCATTGACTGTTGTCACATCTTTTTGTTCTCAATGAATTACACAATGCACAGTACATTTTGATATTTAATATATGTCCTTGATCGACACACGATGAGTGATTTAAATGTTCCCTTCATTTCTTGGAACAGGTTATAATGAAAATGTATTTTGTTTTGAAATGACAGATTTTTTGAAGATTTATGAACAGTTTTACTCTCAGAGGGACTCCATTTATGTGAGCAAGTAAGACAAAAAAATGAATGGGCAAATAAGTTTTCACTGCTAGGGTTTGAGAGCTGTGATCTATGTCAAGGCAAGGACTTTAAAACTTCATGCCAGAGTAATATATTTCTAATTCCCTGCCTGGGTAAATCACTGCCTGAAAATTGGATATTAATAATCGGACTCCAACAGAGCCAACGAGTGAATTATGCTTCTAAAGATGGATTACTGAATAGTGTGACTGTGCTGTTTTTATTGCTTTTAGTAAAGTGAGAGATGTTTGTTGTAATTGATTAATCCGATGAGTCCACGTCAAGGTGTGATTATGTCTTCACAGAGAGATAACAAATAGGAATAATACACAACCACAAGATGACTTCTAGACAAGGAACTTTGGCAAGTATTTACTGTAAAAAAATATATGCATCCACATTTTCAATGGATATGTTAATGTGAAGAACATGCATGCATTAGCAATAAGCAGAATTACGAGAAAATCCCAGTTTGAAAGTATTTTCTGAACGCTGTACCACATTTTCTTCCCTTTACCCATTGCTCCAGAAGTTCTAGCTTTGGACCCTCCTTCTTGAGTCACAGTTATCTGTACTGTACAGCAAGAGAGCGAGAGAGAAACAAACGAGGTACTGCACATACGCAAAAATATGACATAGTTCACCATTTTCTACAAAGTATGTCATTATTGTAGAGCATCTTTGATTAGTAATTTACAAAGGAACACATGCATAGTGTACACACTGAAAGCAGAGTGGTTGGAAAGGAGATTGGATTTGAATTAACAACAAAGTGTAAAGAAAGTGCTACTAAGAGCACTTATTAAGCACTTAGATCTATAATTTTTTTACGTAGTAACTTGTATTACGTCAATCAACATAGGCATGTATCGAGAAACGTTTGTGGGTTTCAAACGAAGGATGTGCACGCACAGAATTTTGACCAGCCCCTTATCAGTACTCATACATAAGCTAACATAAATAAAGGATATTTTGCTACACAAAGCTGAATAATAACTGCCATTTTACAGCGCTTCTGCCGCCTTAATCATCTTCAACTCTATCACAACCAAAGGCATAGAGGCGTGTCGTGTGTCGAAAACTCTCCGAAGTTACTTGTAGAATAAACGGGTCTATCTGCAAATTCCACTTAGTCCATTCTTATCACGGGTCTGCCAAATACACACTTCATATTGCTTTTTTTCTCCAACCACAGGAGTTAAAAACCATGACCCTTAACTTCAAGACCTTTCAAATAACTGGACCAAAACCAATGTCAAAGAGACGAGAGGTTTTAGAGAGGTAATACATGCAGCAACAGAGCTCTGTGTCAGTGTCTTAACGCAGCCCGTTACGTTACGTGCATCCCCAAAAACAGACGCCCTGCCCTCTACCTGAAGCACAAGAGAAAAGCCAGTGGGTCATGCCAAGAATTTACCCATGATTTGTAAAATATGCATAAACACCAAAGAATCATTATGACCACTCACAGGTGAAGCGAATAATGTTGCCCACCTCATAACAACTGCAGATGTCATGGTCTGGGAATATTAGATGGTAAGTGAGTCAGTTCTCGTGTTCAACATGTGGTATGCAAGATAAATGGGCAGGAGTGAAAACCTGAGCGACCTTGACAAGGGCCAAATTGTTACGGCCGGACTACTGGATCAGAGCAACTCTAAAATGAAAAGGCTTGTGGGGTGCTCCTGGTCAGCAGTGGATAGTTGCTACTGACAGTGGTTCGAGGAGGGACAAACCACAAACTGGTGACAGGGTGCTGGGTGCCCAAGGTTCAATGCGCAAGGGCAACAAAGGCTATGTCGTCTGGTCCGAACCGACAGATGGTCTACTGTGGCACAAGTCACAAAAAGTTGTAATGTTACGAGAGGAAGGTGTCACTGCACACTGTGCATCACACCCTGCTACATATTAGACTGTGTAGCTGCAGACCGGTCTTATGATGACCCCTGCCAGCCGTTGAGAACGCCTACAATGGGAACAAGAGCATTGCAAGTGGACCTTGGAGCAGTGGAAGAAGGTCGCCCAGTTTAATGAGTCCTGTTTTCTCTTACATTACACGTATGGCAAGATTTGCTTACGTTGTTTACCTGTGAAGGTGATGGCCCCAGGATGCACTGTGGGAAGAGGACAAGTCGGTGGAGGGAGCGCGATGACCCGGGCAATGTTCTGCTGGGCCATGTGGATGACAATGTAACACGTGCCACCTACCTGAAATTCTCTCATCATCATTCTACCTGATTGAATTGGAAGATGTTCTCCACCCTCACTTTAACCTCCTGAATAATTCCCTTCATTTGACCTTACAAGGCCTGTGCTCTGTGTGTTTGGTAGAAAAGCCACTTCTGGCCAGTTTAATGTGAGGAGTGACTACTGTGACCACAGAGGACAGGCTTGGGGTCACATATCTGTACAGGCTTAGGGATTTTGTGGTTGAAGAGCTTCAGATACTGAGTGCTGGTAGGCTCTCAGCACTAATGACTTTGCCTCCTTACCATCACTGTTGACAGATGCAGCTTGGGGTTAATCACAGAAATAGACGTATTACGACATTGAAACACAGCTGCTGCATGTTATAATCCTTTGTTATTTCCGTCATGAAATGCACAGAAATATATTTGGTGTGCATTTGTTGAGTAATTAAAATGTCAATGTATTCTCAGCACTTCCCTCGTTTTCCTAAATTGTATCAATCCAAATTCAATTCAAGAAAATGTTTGACACCACAAGTACTTATTAACACTTCTGAACTTCAAGAGTCGATCATGTTTAAAACAAATTTTACTTGAATGCAACCCAGTTCATTTCAGAAATATTGTATCATTTCTTTCTTAAAAGTGGATAGAATTATTATTGTACAGCTATAAACCGTTTTAATGTTAATAATAATTAATATTACATACCAGGCAACTTTCATTTCCAATCTACGGACAGCATGCAGATGAAGCAGAAAATAATAGGGGACAGCCCTGTCCTTCACCTTTGGCCTATCATTCATTTATGCCTGGTTGTGTTATTTTGTTTCCTTATTTTGTCATCTGGGATGATTGTCCTTTGTAGTATCATTTGTAGTATCAGTATCAGTATCATTAGAAATTATTTATCTGATTTACTGACTAATACGTTTAAAAATGTCCTTGAAAATAAACCCAAACTTGAAAGTATACCCAACGGTATTACACTTGAACTGGCCGCTTGTTACTGATGTCTGTTTTTAAACAAGAAACGTTGTAACAACGCAAACGTAACCACATTGATCATCACAATGCCGCATTTCTCCCCTGCAGAAGCAAACAGTGCGTGAATTGCTGCTGTACTTATCAGATGACTAATCACCAGTATCCTAGCGATGTTTCAGTCCAGACGTGGTCTAAATACGGCTCTGAATAGCCTTTGAGCAGCCAGACCCATTCGTTATAAATTTCATCAAAAAAAGGTAATCGATGGACAGGACTTCATCAGCAGTACCTCTTCATCTGGATAGTCCACTACTGAAATCATATTCCAGTGTCATGCTCTTTTACAGATAGGTTGGTTATGTCTGTCTCCAACAGTAATAGTGTGTCTGTTTCTGCATTCTGCTGCGGGTGTGAGTCCCAGACCCCCTGTGAGTGCTAGGTGGGTGTGACAGGGCTTCTATAGATCAGGGGAGCACGGTTGGCCTGAGTCGGGCCCGAAACAGGATATAATTGGGCAGAACGAGGCCCAGTGTGGCAATGTGGCCACCCAGGGACTCCAGCACTAATCCATCCCTCCCGTGTGGGGATTAGTCAGGGGATCACTATCTCCACACCCCCTCCATGGCACCAGATCTGCCGGTGAGCCACTGGGGGTTGAGACTGCTCCGGCTAGTCGTGCGGCTAAGCACTCGCCCTCACGCCACCAACCCGAACCTCCACACAGGGCACGGCCCAACAGCTCAGCCCTTCGCACACATCCGCGTCCATCTTTTGCCTGGAAGCTGCAACTCTGACATGACTGATTCTCTGGAATCCGGTGCCAGATGATTTAGATCTCCCAACTCACTTGACGATTCCCTCCCTCACCGTTTTGCACTGTGCCAGCGAGATATACAAGGTGCCTTTGTTAGGGTCCACCCCAATAAGATGTTCAGCTGCCACATGGGGTCAGGGGTCACGCGGAGTAATTACTGGAAACACATTGTAAACCGCGGCCTGTGTGACATCCTGTTTTAATTATCTAAATAAGCGTCTCCAATAAAATATCACTTTTCTTTCCAATCATTAAGGAATAAGCCTCAGGGTACTGGGGTTATGAGAACAAATGCCCATCATTTACAAGAGTTCCCCTTTGGATGCTTTGTCTGTCGATGTCTGAACAATTCCAATCAGACCCCTGCTGGATGCAAGGAACTCTGAAAATTAAACGAGCTCCTCGGTTATAATGAGATTTCCTCACTTCTAAATCTATAACATTGCTTCAATGAAAAGAAGAGATAGACACTAATGGGCGACCGCAATGTAAAGTATCTTCTGGTTTTACATTACGGTAATAAATAATACAATTTTATATATTTTGGTTCTAAATATTGAAAGATTTCTAAGTAGTAGGGTTGTCATACACAATAAATGTCGGCATTGTTTTTCTAATGTTCCCCATTGTAATATCACTAAAATCTCAAGACATGTAACATATACATTTCTTCAGATTCAACAGAAATTGAATTACATAAAATATCAGTAAATGTGATGTCTCTTTCCGCACCCCAAAAACAAAAGAAGTATATATTAATATAATCATTTAAATATATACTGGATAATCTCTACAAAGTGAACGAGTAGGGCAGGTTATAAATGAATATATGCCCCACTGTTTCACCACAACATTATTCTTCTCAGATAACATTTAGGGACAGTTTGGAATTTTAAGCATCCTCCTTGCACCAATGGCTGCATGATGGACAGCTGTTGTCCTGTCTTTTCACCTTCCTACTCTTTCCGCCTTGTTTACCTTTGATTTAGTCTATTTTTCTCTCCCATCTTTTCCCATACACACGTGGCCCATTCATATTCACTGTAAAAAGGCTTTTAAAAACCCGTCACTATTGTTTTGTTTGCATGTCCTTTAATGGCATTGTCAGTGTCCTATGTAATGCTGGCTACAGTATGTCCTGATGTGATTACAGTGAACAGCAAGTCATCTTAGAGAAGCCTGGAAAATGAGATTTGTGATGAAAGAACTCCATCAGCACAGTAGTTGGGTGGAGCTGTGACAGGCGGGAGAGAGCGAGGACAGTGGATGGTTGTATGCAGTCCTACCTTAATTGAAACCCCACCCCTATCTCTCACACTGGCAATGGCCTGTGTTCCCCCTCCAGTCAGCCTTAAGCAGCTCTAATGTATACTCTGATACCCTCAGCACTGGCTCTTTCATCTCCTCCCCGCCTCTCAGCTTAACGCCTCTGAATACTGAACACTATATGTTTTTGTCCAATATCCCAATCATCACAGTGCAGTTTCCCGAACGAGGATTTTGAAAGAACTGGCTGGGATACATAAGGACATATCAGGCATACTAAGACAGACAGACAGGCGTCCAATCGCATCAATTACACCCGTGAAATGTGCTGCGGTATATGCGAGTCAGGGAAATGGCGTCTGACTAACCTCAGCCGGCCGGCCTGGCGATGTGGGGGTTGATGAGTGGCGTTACTTCCATCACACGCTGCATGGTGTCATTAACAGAGCAGCGTGGATGCAAGCAGTACCATGACATTCCTAGCCACATCACATCTTCCAAGATCCATTTATAGCACTGATTTACTTCACATGGTCCTTGGTCACCCTTCCTGGATGTCTGGGAAAAGTTTCCTTCCCTCGTGGGACTTTTTTAAGAAATGTTATTAAACATGTGTTTAAACTAACCCTACAGTATCTTGTTCAACATCTAATGCCGATTCAATCCTTCAAACCCGGGGACAGGCTTTTTTTGGTCACTAAGACACATTGTGGAACTGTTATAAAGATTGGGATGTAAAGATATCGTTGTTCCAATCATTATATACGTGTTAAGTTTTGCAAACAATTTGGAAAACAATCACACAACAGCACATTTGAACAGTCCAAGTACATATAAGCCAGATGGGTGATCTCAACACATGCAACTCCTTGCTCAGTGTGTCAAATTCTATTGGTCTACTTCGCTGCATCACACGTTTGCAAAATAACGTAAACACTAGTCCATAGGAATCACTGAGAAAAGTGCAAGATGCATTGCATTTCCTTTTTATAATATATTTTGGGTGAGTTAACAGATTTTTTACTTAATCCAAATCTGTTGACAATTAAAACAAAAGTAGTTCAGTCTGTCTAAGGCTAATCAGCATAAAAGCTTTCTAAGAGCATTGAGATGTAGAACATTAAACTAAATGATACAGGTAATGACTTGTATCATGTAGCTACATTTCTAAAGTCTACTGGTGCCAGCAGACCCCTGGATCTCTAGCAGTTGTTCATTACGTGACCCGTAATGCAATCAAATAACATTTCCTTTTCAGGTCCAAGTTAATTCTTTGATAGAGGGAAAAACAAAGACAAAAAGTTAATTGTCTGAAGTTGATGTACTACAGCGGCAGCTTTAATCAAGCTATAAAACTAGCATGAATAAATGTTGGGTTGCATAGCCCTGTGCAAGCAGAGTAGCAAAGCAAGCCTTTTGTACACGGTGTTCTACGAGTCCCCTTAATTTGAGTATTATGACAATATTGCATTACATTACATTTGGTGCTAACATCTTTTACCCCTATAGATTTGTTTATATGTCAGCTTCCAGATTTTTCCACCGTTACTATAAGACTGTCAATAGTGTATGACTTCACATTTGCTTTATTTTGACAGTGAAACATGCATGGGAAGCACATTTCAGCAAAACACTAAAGTTGAACAGCGTAGAAGCTTTCTTAGACATATGTTTGGCATTGCAGGAGTGAAGTAATTTTGACAGGGTGCAGTCAAGTAGACAATATGAGAACAGGTGTTTTTTCATAACAGCATCGTGGCTAATAAGAATCAACTTCACACCAAATCTAGCATTCTTAGCGATTGTCTGAATCTAATGCAAATGACAACATTACCATCTTTCTAAATGAAATTTGATGACATGTTAAATATGAAAAAGTTGTTTACAACCTAATATGTCTCTACTTTAGTGTGATTAGGTCTTATTCATGGTTGTCAGCTCTCGTTTTTTGACCATCAATATGGCTGTAGCCTGTCGAACGCTGCTAATAATGACAACGTGTCATTTCATCCTAGGACACATTTTGAAAACTGATATGAGACTGTGAGATTTGTTGAGTAGAGAGAGGTGTAGCAGAGCATCATACACACTCCAAAAGGCAAGTTTTATTAAAATATACCGTTCCACTTGCAAGGTTATCAGGGAATAATCTCTCTCAAATACACCTCTATGTTCCATACAGCTGACTGAACTGCAATTTCAGAGATTACAGATCTTGTCAGATGAAATTTCATAGTTCTCCCAAAACCCAGTATGTTCTGCAGCACTGGCAAGTCTCTATGCATTACTTGAAGATAGAGCACAAAATATAATAGTGATTTCATAAAGTGCTGCCCCCTGAAAGGTTTAAATAGTAATTATTCCGTTCAAGAAATTTAAATTGTTCATACAAGACAGTTCGTTTTTCATTTTTATTCAGACTTTGCTCTCTACCCTGTTATATCTGTGCAACCTTGTCATTTCCATTTGATTGTTATTATTGCAGGTGGATGAGCACTGTTGTTTAGCAGCAATTTACAATTTTTGCCACATATTCTTCATTGTCTTGCTAACAGGAACACCCTATCCCCACTTCATGATGTTTTGCAGACTGATACTGGGTTTCCTTTAGATTTCTTTTTACTCCAGCCATCTTGTTGCCACCGCCATGCTTTGCCATGGGAATTGTGTTCTCTGGGAGATGAGCCGTGGAGCCATTGAACCAAATATACTGAATTGTATTAAAGCCACAGAGTTACCTTGGTTTAATTTGTTTAGCGTACCTTTTGAACATATCTTAAGTGCGTCTTCCAATGTGACAGATTTTAAGAAATCACTTCTTCCACATCATTCTTCCACATAGTCCAGCTTTGTGGAGCACCCAACTAATAGGTAAATTCTCCTGTTTTTTTCAAACCTGTAGCTCATTCAAAGTAAATGTTGGCCTTCCGGTGGTATCTCCGACCAAGAGCTCCTTGTACAATTACTTATCTCCTGGAAGACATAAGGCTTTGGCATACGGCTTATATTTGATCACATTTTAGAGAGCTTTCTTCCTGACTTGTTTTGCAGGACTTTGGTATTAACTGTGAGGTAATTTGGATATGCTCTCTGCTACATGTATCTGGGCACTTCCACAAACATGTCTATTTCACCTGAGATCAAGGGACAGCTTCATTTCACACAGGTGGACTTATTAGCTTCATGGTCACACGCTAATCCATCTGAAATGCCTTTCCATCTGTAAAACAAATGGTAAAATACAAGAGACAACCAATTGTAGCCTATGTATCGAGCGCTTTAGGGGGGAGCGATACAACCCTCTGGCGCTGCTCTCCGGCTTGGTCAACTCGCCAGTAGAGTGCTGGGTTTTTAGAGATTTAGAGATATCATTATAGAGGTTTTCAGTTTTCCCTTAAATGAATCATGTTATTTCTGAAGACAGTTGACAGCGCTACAAGTTATTTAAATGCCAAAGCAAAGGGTAAATACTCATGCAGGGAAGATGTTTTCCCAATGCAATAAATAACAATACATCTCTACTCATTATAAAATGACCAAAAGTCATTACTTATGGAATCCACTTCCTATAAAATCTGTATATACAACTTGAACTGAGGGAGTAGATGGAGACGAATTAATGAAGAGGACATTCTCGTACTGTAGTTAACTCTCAACCCTGTCCCCTAACATGTCACATGGCACCATGAGGGCTACGGAGAATTGATATACTTAGGAACAGTAACTAAATCAGTGCAGAAAAACAGGAAATCCATGCAAAGGTCATGGATAGGCTAGAATTACTTTAAAGTTGAATCCCCTGACAGTTGATTCCTCAGACAAATACAGCAGCAAAGTATATGTGTTATGAATAATCTGGTTGGTGACACTGGACGCAATGTACCCTGTATGGTGTAAACGCTGGAATGCACGATTCATTGAATTGCCTAATACATTTCAACCAACACTCATGTGGCAATAACTTCCAATGATTACATTTTGAGTCTTTGGTTGATTTACTGTATTTTCATAGGTTAGAAAGACCGAACGATGCCCCTAGGAATAAACATTATGTAATGCGATAATAAACATTATGTTGACCTACTGTATTATCTGATATCGACATTCTGGGAAGTAGCTGAACCTACAGTAATGTGCATGAAACAGAACAAGGCTCTGATTTGTATGTGCATCTGTAAGAAGCCATTTTAAAAAAAGCCTGTAAATAGTGCTATTGGAACTGCTGGGACATAAATGGCCTCTTCTGCATAATTGCTATGAGTCTTGAATTGTAGTACGCCTTGATTGCATGTTTAGTATGGGGTCCATAGAGACGATCCATGTAATTTAGAAACGGAATTCTAACATTGTAATGTAACTGGCATTACATTTTTTAAGACACTTTTTTTTCTCATGTGACCAGTGAATTACAGCCACCCATTGAGGGCGGCCCAGAATGGGGAACTATGTTTAAAAGTGTAAAGGGAAATTATAAACACAGAGAGAAACGATATCCCAGGCTGCATCAGTAATTACATGCTGAGAAAAACTCTAGCTTGTCAGACGACATGAGGTGGCTCCGCCAAGGAATGTCTCTCAAGGGCCTTGGCAGGCTGCCTGTTTGGCTCCGTTTTGAGTGACACAGCGTGGGCTGGTCTTTCTCCATGCCCCACGATCAAAGACAGGCCTATCGCTTCATCTCGAAAAGACCTAAGAGAGAAGGGACAAAAGGGAAAACTTAATGAGTATCAGGTCTATGTAAATGCACTGGGACATCTCCGGTCATCACTTAAGTTCCCCTCTAAGGCTGTTCCTTCACGTCTGAAGTGTCCCCGCCCCTAGCCAGTTCAGCAAAGAGACCTGTGGATGTTGAGCCTACAGCCAACTGCTAGCAGGGGGCATAGTGTCTGCCAAACCCTGCTGGGACAACCCATGGGGATTTGGATGGGAGGTAGTATGAAGGAGGAGAGACATTTTCAAAGCTCACTGGTGCGTTGGTGCATCTCACCCCCAGCTGGTTAAGTTGAGATAGACCACCATAAAATAAACCACAGGAGAGCTAGCATACCTTCCTTCAGAAGATGGGGCACTGCGATAATCACCTGATAGTGATGACTAGGCCATTACCCTGAAACACAAAGCACAGGCCCGGCCTTACTTCTCGGTTTTGTTTAACAATCTTAGATGCTACCCACTTCTGAGACGTTCGGTTTATCCTTTGAATATATATTTGTTTCCCTTCCCTGATTTATGTAAATGCATATCAGTAATATAAGCACATTAAAAAGGATATATGCATGAAATAATTCATTATTATTTGCAATTGCTGCACAATTATAAATGCATTAAAATTATTAGACAGGGGAATTCCACCCCGATGTGAAAGGTAGGTAAAAAACAAGAAAATCGGGATTAATCCAAAATAATTGTCCCTCCCCAGCTCAAAAACAATGGAGGATGTTACCTGAATTTCTACTTCACTTTCCAGCCACCAGTTTTAAACAGCTGTAAAAACTATATTTTTGGTTTGAAACTGTGCCTCTTTAATACAGCTTTGTTGTTGCGTTGAAATAAGCCCACTTCCAGTTTGCTACAGTTCAACATATTTGCTAGCCTTCTGGTAATTATGGTAGATACAGTATATTATGGTTAATTCAATGCATGTGGTGATGGCACCAGGTCTCATTGGAATACATGAAAATATTTGACAGTCGAGTTCGTAAGATTTATAACGTTAGGTAAGTAGTAAAATTAGAGTCATATTCTAGAAAAAGAAATGACAATATTTAACAATAGCAGTCAGTGTTTTAAGCCCACGTCCCTCAGCTCCCCAGGCACACTACCCACTACTAGATTCCGGTTGCCATGGTGCCTTTATAGCAGCCTAGACTAATTGTGCTGCTATTAGTCTAGCTGTAAGATAGTTTTTATGGATTTTGTATTTTTCTTGAATAAGATTTTGTTTTTGAGTTGATTAACAGTTGTATCTAATAATTGTTTCCTTTCATCTGTATAAAATAAACAGAAACTGTTTTTATTCTGCAATGAACTCAATGGAGCTAGATGATCAATTGTTTAGAATATTTTTTTGAAAATCTGCGCTGACCTTTCTGGACCTTTATCTGAAGATCTACAAAGGACTGAAAAGGACATTCAGATCTACTCAGCAGTGTTTCTTTGTAGTTTCGGGAGAATTGAACGGTTCGGTTGGTGATTAGCTTGGGGAGTGACTTCTGCATCTTGGAGTCCTTCAAAGTGGGGCTGGACATCAAGGAGGACTAGGTGTGAGTCGAGGGTGGGTTGACAGCTTTAGAGAGGTCGCGGTTGGATGGCAGAGATGACCAGGTGCTGGTGAGACCAAAAGGGTCTTATCAATGAAGACCGAGGGAACACTTAAATCACAATTAACTAAATATACTAGATCCTACTGTACATTGTAATTCCTTAAGAACAAAATTACAACAGTCAATGGAAATCAAAATCAACAACCGATTGAGGTCTGGATTCAAACTGAAAATCGAAATAAATAATTGAAATAACAGCCGTTTCAACGGCTTTAATCAAGGCAACTCATAATGTGACTCAGTATGTGTGTAGGGCCCCCACGTGCCTGTATGTGTTCTCATTTTACTTTTGAGACAGCGATGTCCTGGGGAATCTCCTCCCAGACCGGGATTTGGGCATCAGTGAACTCCTGGACAGTCTGTGGCGCAACTTGTTGGCGTTGGAGAAACCGATACATATTGTCCAAGAGGTTCTCAATTGGACTTAGATCTGGGAAACGTGAGGGACAATCAATGGCATCAATGCCTTCATCATCCAGGAACTGCATACACATTATGGCCATGTGAGGCCAGAAATTGTCCTGCACCAGGAGGAACCTATGGCCCAGGTACCTAACAATATTTATGGTTTGTTGGCTAGCATGTGGAGGTCTGTGCAACCCTCCAAGGATATGCCTCCCCAGACCATCACAGACCCACTGCCAAACCATTCATGCTGGATGATATTACAGGCAGAAATCTGTTCACCATGGCGTGGCCTGACAGTTTTACATATGTCGCCGTAAAGACACAACATATTAAATACAATTTGTTCATCAAGACGCAATGTTTCGTTTTAGTGTTCCCTCCAATTTTAATATCTCCAATATCTCCAACGTCATTGACCACTTCTGTTAACAATGAAAATATATAAGATGGTTTTGTTTGTGTCCATTATTTGTATTTAATTCAATATGAATTGTGGTACAGATTAAAATGTTTTAATTGGCTTTGTACAAATACCATGTCCACCCTTGTAGGGAGTCACACGCCTTCAAGCAGCACTGTATGGACCTGACTTACAGGCGTCTCCTATAAACCTGAGCCAGTGCAGAGGCACAGCGTTGCCTCCATCCATGTAAAACCTCAGAGCTCAGGGTGCCTGCAGGGGATAGGAATGGGAACAGGCCTAGATAATACACTGCCCTCTTTTTATTTGAAACTTGCGTTTTATTTCCTGATTTATTGATACTTCTAATGTGCCTCTGTTGGTCTGGGTATTATTTCAGGAGGCGCTTTTCTACAGGCATTCTCTCCTCAGTATAAATATTTCATTTCTAGCTGAGAGGATGCTCTTGTCCATGAAGTACATATCTTATTAATGGGAAGTATTCACAACACAGTTTTAATCTGTCCATAGGCTGACATTGGGCCACCCCTACATTTAGACAGTGTCCATGAGATGTGTCTAGGGGTGTGGTTCAGAGGGCTGCCAGCTGGATTCCTCTGATTGGAGGAGGGCCCTTGAGCTACAGATCCAGCCCTACAAATAACCTATAAAAATCTAATCAGAAACGTTGGGAGACCAGTGAAGATTGCCACAGTCAACTACAGAATTTCACCTTTACATATGCAATTATTGCTAACTGAAGACATCTGTCTGACTAAACCTGCAATTTGTGGGAAATCACCTTGTCTGGTATGTGAACTAGCAATTTTATAATAAATTCTTCCTTTGAAGACTGATTAGTTGTTTGTGTACTTATTTCTTGTTCACTAGATAGCAAGGGACATTGCATATTAGTTAAATTACAACTTAGATATAGTGATGTCACTCTGTGATACACCAAAGCAGACACAAACAATGATGCAAAAATGTTGGTCGCTATTGTGTCACCTGTATGAATACATTTCATTTATTTACAGAAACTACTCACTAAATGAAGTGTCCTCCTCATTGACCATCATTGCACATGTCACTCTGATCTGAATGAAATAATTGTAGCCATGCCGCTCATTCTAAAGTATGAGAGAGTTACACATCGGTTTCTAAGGAACAGCTCTTTAAGGAGACTAGTATGATGTCTGGAACAGCCGGTATAACTCTCAGCTAACTATAGCTGCATGAAATGCACTACATATTTGTTTTAATGTCTGTTAAAATAATAACTTGTAAGATTTCCATCATACAAAAGCAGAGAAATACAAGTGAGGTTTCAGATCTTATTGGCAAAATGTATTTGATGATAAGTAATTCTCCAATAGATTATTGTCAGTGTATTCAAGGTCAGTAGATTCTGTAGATTCTGATTAGATAATGATTTTCTCTTGTATATTTTGGTCCGGGTGGTGTTGAGTAGCATCCAATTTCCCGGCCCCTCATTGTTCAGCAAACACAACACTACAACATGCATTTGTTTACCTAAATATGCCCGCTTACAGGTAGGATTAGCTCTTAGGATGGGAATTCCAAACCAAATCATGTTATAAGATATTAGTATTTAGAGCTCTCTTGCATCTACAAAATGAGTGGAAGAATCAATGCGACTCTAAGTAGCCTTAGAAACTAGCTATATAACAGCTACATCATGTAAACTATCATGGCAATCAAGGTAATGTAACATGTGGTTTTGAATGAGACAGAAAGAAGTTGGGGGACTGTTTCTCAGTAGTGAAGAAATGATGTGATTTACTTTTAACAGTGTCACTGTGTAAAGCAGGGAGACTATAAAAGGTTGCATTAACCTACAGTACAATTTAGTTAAGTGCTACTTGAATGAATTAAATGCTAACGATTCTGCTAGCTGTCTGTCCTCCACAGCTCGGTTTATACATTCTGCTCTACAAAATATAAAAACATAGACTTAATGGTAATAGAAGACACTGAAAAAGTAATTTAGAAAATCAGCCTGTGATGATCCCGCTGCTCTATCAAAAGGTCCCCGCCTCAACGTGACAGCCATTTAGCAGAAAGTTCTGGCGCATGCACTCACTAACTCACTCACACACACACACACAGGAAAAGCTAGGTTGTGAGGCATCTCAAGCTAATCAGTCACTGACAAAAAAAGTACATGACTATAATGTTTGTACATTATTGACATTTTGAAAACATAATTTTCATAATTGTTTGTGGAATCAGTATTTTCTGGAATGGTTGGTAACTCAAGTGGTGCTAAACATAGATATAATGTTAGTAGGTAGCTTTGCCGTAGCGGACCAGAGCTTCAATCTAATTTCTATGGGACAGGTAGTGCTTTTCTTTGTTGTCTACTGCCATAACCTATTATTGTCAGCCTCACCTAAATGTTAGTTTCTTAGTTTGTGTTTTGGCTGCAAGAAATGTGGAGAATACAGTAGTGTAGGTGAAGGGGTTCCAAATGTCAAACAACACAGGGCAAGGGATAAGAGGGTAATACCTGAACTACAACTGAACAAAAAAATACTAGTGAAAATCATTGGGATGGCTTAGGATCTACTAAGGGTTTAGAGAAACCTATACATGGATTGCATTTTTGTGGCACATAGACTCTGCTATATAAACCATCTAACATCAAGTAATATGTCCTTTAAAGAGTAAGAGAAGATAAAAATCACCCTCAGCCAAAGAACAATTATGTTTGTGTATTCAAAGGTGTATTCAACATCCCTTGTATTACAAGGATAGGAAAGGTCTAAATGTTTATGCATTTTCCAAGAATAAACAGGCCTGTTAGGATTTCACTCAATGACTAGTATCCGATGGTTCATCTCATGGCAAAGTTATCTGTTTATTGCAGTACCAGAAAACAGAGACCAGAAGGGATCATAGGATACAGCATCATTAGTTTTTATCACAATTATTAATATTTCTGACTCAAAGGTGTCAGTGTAAATTAGTTTCCAATTTATTTAGCTCCCAGTGCCACAGGTGATCTAAATGTGATATATATGTTATTTTTGCAGCCTAAAACATTACAACAATGAGTGGTTTTATGGTAGATTTAGGGAATAGTTGCTGGAACACGCCAAAATCAAGGATCAAAACTAGAGCAGGGTTATGGTTCTGTGTTTAAAGGTTAAGTGTTCTATAAGACAATTTCACACAGCCAAGAGTAAAAAAAGACTGTACAAGTGTTCTGAGCAGATAACATAGCCTTTATTTCCAACTAACTGCCCTTAATAGAACTCATATAACGGGCCAATTGAAAATATTTCAGTGGTTGATGATACATTGCCTGGCTACTCAAACTGAAATCTTATGCTGCAATATCATTCATTACTTCCTCTTCGGTTGTTTAGGTGATTTATATAAGGGATGTTGTGCAAAACAACGTAATCAGCGATTGGATAATCTCTAACCAATCCGAGCATGAAAGCCTATCACACATTTTCAGCCTACTCGTGTTCTGGCTCAGTCTCTACCCTTTGGTTTATGAGACTAATCAAATGTGGTACATACATTCCTGGGACCAAACAGAACACTTAGATTGTTTTTGGGATTGAGGAATCTCTTGAGTTATTCAGATCGTGACTAATGTACTTGTGGAGAAAAAACAAATGTCTTAGAGCATGGTATAGTGTTTGGGTACCAAGGCAAGATGATCTACTGGTACCAATCTCCCATTTTTAGAAGCTTCAGGTCACACTCTATCAAGCCAGACCCAACAATTCATACAACATTTATTCATATTGGGCTAATCACTTCTAACATGTTGGAATCATTTGTCTGTCCATACGTTTCCAATCATAACCGAAAGGTCTATCCTCATACTCTACGCTATATAAACATGATATAAACAGTGACTACGCGTAGATAAGCAAAGCAGTTTGGGTTAGTAAAGTCACTTGTATTAAAATAGATTCCCACTCTATCATTGGCATATTCTGAATGTGTGTTTGAGCTACTGTTTTTTTGTACAATCAGGTTCTGCTGCTTCTGCTGATACCCAGCAGAATGTCTTAAGAAGGGTGGATGAGCTAGAGTGCGTTTTAAGAAAGGGTGTACTCAGAAGGGGCCAGGTATAGAACTTTTATTTTTAATTCTGCAGTCCAAATGTTTTGAGTAACAGATACTTTTGACCCATATATGAAAAGAGGAGAGTCTTGTATATCTTATGTGGTAGGTTAGGTACTAATCTGTGTGAAATCGCCAAACATAATATACATAACATTGTATCAAAATAGTTACCAATGATAATTGCGTCACCAAATTCAGTCTGAGCACAGCTATCAATAATATGTTTTACATTTATTTATATGAACCATAAAAACAATTTATTGGTTTATTGGTGTTCCTACCAACATTTTATTGATATTTGTCCATAAATCTCATTAATACAGCAGTTATGTGAAACGTTTTTGTAATTTACTTGGTACGGAAAGGCAAGCAGATCAAATAAATTGGAAATAAAAAAAGCTGTACTCCCTGGGACTCAGTTCGTAAGATAGAGGCTGTTACAATGAGAAGGTACTGTATGATGGCAAGCAGCACTTAGAAGTGCTTCACCTCACCTTTGGGGCTGGTTTAGGTCCTTCAATGAGCAAATTGTCCATCTCTGGCAAACAGTTTTGTCCACTTTAGATGTTCACGCGTTGTGCCATGAAAAATAACTGCACTTTATGAGCAAATTGCTGAAGGTAAATAATGGAAGTGCACAAGATAACACCTCCTCGGAATTGCCTTGCTAGATTATTTATCGGGCCTTCATCTGCCTTCGCTGACTGACCCACTATTATAGAGGCAAGTAGTTCACCACTGGCAAGTGGAAGAATGAGTAACCATGTGACTTCTGTGATGAAATCTCATTGACAATGAATGTACGTCATGCCAGACATTGGGATTTCTGTCACGTCAAAGTTTGCTGCTTATTTAATTTATAAGGTCACTGTTCATTTTGATCACCTACATTATACCCTCTTAATATTCTAAAGGCAGAGTGATTGTTTCAAACTCAGTTGGTTACAGAGATAGCATTCAAAGCTAGAAGGGGGCATTAAATCACTCCTCCACTGCAGTTAATTATTCAAGGCGGCTGATTTATGTGACTTCCAAAGAACAACAAAATGTATTTCCCCTATGGGTGTGGGTGAGTGCATGGTTTACCTTTTGATTATTTAACTAAATATAAAGTAGGGTCATGTAGGGAACATTTTTCCCTGAAATACAGGCATGTGAAAAAATTAGGACACCCCATGAATATATTGACATGTCTATATTTGATCTTCTTTCAGACAATATCTATAGATAAAGGTGTTGTAATAAACCAAAAAAATACATTTTGACCATTATATCATTTATTTAACAATTGATTTACAAAGATGCAATTTCCTACTGAGGAAAAAGTTAGGACACCCTATGCCCCAATAGTTGGTATTGACTCATTTGGCTAAAATAACATCAAAAGACGTTTCCTATAATTGTCTTCCAGTCTCTGACATCAACTGGGAGAAGGTTTTGCATGCACAATCAACGCATAGCATCTCAATAGGATTAGGTCCCGGGCTTTGACTTGGCCATTCCTGAACCCAATTTCTTCCAACTTTGTTTCACCATTTTGTTTAAGGACATTTGTTTTGCTGAAAGTGCAGTAGGCTGGATTCAAACAGTCAGCCTAACCACTGGACCAGCCCAGCCCACATTAGCAGACTGCTACAAGCTTCTATTTTGACATGGCAAATTGAACACATTTCTTTCAGGCCTCATATCATGTTGTTTGTCAACAGTGGATTTGAATTTAGCAGATTGCTACATGCTTTGGTTTTTCTCTTTATATGTTTGAGGTTTGACACGTTGTAGGGATCCATGGTGGTAATAAGGACAATTCTTGCTGGCTGTATATATATATATCTGAGGAGACCTCAGTGGGTGTGTTTCAGAACACCATTTAAAACTGCTCATGCTTTGTTTTTGTTGTCATAGTGATTCTGTGTTGTTAGTTCCCTTTCCTGTGAGCAATTTTGAGTTTGTCATCTAATGTAACAGGATGTGGCAGGAGTAGATGAATCTGAAGAAAAACCTATGTTTAAATTAAAATGGGTGAGGATTCTGAAAACGCAGTGACAATATGTGGAAACTCAGGATTATCGGATAATTTAATATGTCGGCGACCCCTCTGAGTGTGTGATTTTAAAAGCAAGTTAGTTAACTTTCGTCTGACACCTGTATTCTATCAAAGTCTTAACAACAAAAAAAAACATTTGGCTTTGACGAGTGTGTGTGGTGCATAAGCTACATGAGTGCTGTCCTTCAAAACGTATCAACATCATAGAGACAGGCAGATGGAAAGGGGTAGAAAGAAATCAAGGAAATGATTGAAATTATACCATGAATGTAAACATTATACATCTTTGAGTCATACACAGCATTGCATTTAGTAACAACTGAATGCAAAAGGAACCAATACCAGTAATATAGTATTGAAAAGCAGGGAACGTACGCAGAATTCTGTTACCCGTGTTGAGTAATAGTCAATGCCAAATGACGCATGTTATATCATTGACTTTTCTGAGTGGCCTAAATACAAATTATTTATTTGTGTTTGGATTATATATGATTTATGCTTAGTATCAGATTTCACCATGCATTTTTTATATTCCAGAATAAAATGCCAGGACCATTTCTCTTACTATCTGGACACTAGGGAGACCCTGGTCCATTGAATCTGATGCATTAAAAGTGATAGTTGCTTTCAAGTGCAACACCAACCAAAGAGGATGAGTGCAGAATAAGTCCATCTCCAACCATCCATGTTTACCGTTTCTAAGTGTGCACAGCCATTCGTGGACGAGAAAGGATTGAGGAGCACCACAAGAAAGCCTTCCCTTGGTAGAAATCTTGTGATTATACGCTTGTTTTGATTTCCTGCCCCCAGAGCTTGTTCCTCTCTCCCTCTTTCACAAAGGCCCTGGCTATGTGATGAAAAGCGTTGCTATCGTGCCACACTATGTTGAATTTGCGTGGCGAGGTCTTAGTTCCTCAGAAGCTTGACAGCCTTGTAAAAAGGTTTCCATTTCAGACAATGAAGATGTTGTTAGACAGCATACGTTACAGGGAAAAGGAACAGATTGCTGTTAAATGACCAAGGCAAAACAATCTGCTTTGGAGATATTTCCATCCCCTACAGTCCCAATTTCACAATAGCACATTTCTAAAGTAGTACCTTAGCTTCAGTTAAGATTAAAAGATAGAGTTCTGATATTTCCATGGGATGTCAAGCAGCTTAAGAACACGCTAAAGTAGAAGAATGATTTAGACAAGGCAAACGTTTTCATTTAGTCTAAATTGGGAAACGTGATGCTGTTTAATTCAAGTCTGTGACAAAGATACTTGTTTGACACGCAACATGGACACACATCCCATAACATACTACCTACCGTTTTGCTAATAACATCCCTACCTAAACTTTACTTATGCTGCCGTTGTTTCATTTCAATAGAGTGTTTCCATTTCCAATTACCCAAAGATCATTTTGCTGTTTTCTTACATGACATTGAGACACGGGCCGGTGGTACAGTGCACCATAAATCACCGCAAGTAAATATGTTTAGCTTCTAATTGTCGTTTTTGTCTCATGCACTTAGTATTCACTCCGTGATTGCCTTGGCATCCAGGGTGAGGCTTTCGAGCGTGGCCATTGATCACCTTGTGGTGGTTCTGCCTGGGTGCTCCTCCATTTGTCTCCTGTCCCCCTGCTGCTGCTCCCCTGAGCCCTGGAGGGATCTGCTGCTCGACTCTGCTCCACCCCTGCACCCCCTCCCCCACCCCCCAATCGGCCTGCTGCTGTGCGTCATGACATCTCTGTCTGCCTGTCGGCACTTTCCCATAGACCCCTCACCTATGGACGCACAGTCCCCACCAAAAGGCAGAGTGGGTGGCTAGCAGTGTAAGCCCTTCGATCTTCTATTCAGAGAGATTCTTTGAATGAACAAGTAGGTGTTTTTTTCTGTAATAGGAACATGAGGGCAGACTGCGAAATGAATTTGATGGGAAACACATACGCAGGTTAAAAATGCAAAGCCTGAGACCACTGCAAAGTAAGGCATTGGGGTATGAGCTTTTAAAGTGTTTTTTTAACCTCAGAATATTTCTTGGGCTTCACACATTGTCCCTTATTGATGTAATTCTGATACAGATACAGTATTCGAATTTGTTTATCCTGTGGACGCAGGAAGGTTCCTGCTCAGTGTGAAATGCTTTTTTTAAGGGTTAAGCTTAATTTCTACATACAGGTTTGGATGTACACTGCTCAAAACATTTATGGAACATGTCATCATCACAGTACAACACCAAGTCAATTCAACTTCGGGGATATCAATCTGTCCGGTTGGAACGAATAAGCTATTTTGAATCAATGTCATCTGCTTTGATGTTGCTCTCTGCTTATCCTTCCTGATGGATTATTTTCTAGTTTTGCATTTTGCCGGTGTCCTTGTCACAACTGGTAGCATGAGGCGGTACCTGCAGCCCATTCAGGTTGGACAGGTAGGCAAATCCATGTAGTCGGAAGAAGGTTTCTTTCTGTGTCTCCCAGTACAGTCTCAAGAGCATGTAGGAGATACCAGGAGACGGGCCAGAAGAGCCAGGATAGCTGGACAGAGCCGTAGAAGGGCATCAACCCTGCAGCAGGGCCACTATCTGCTCATGAGTGCAGAGTCTGGAGACACTGTGTTGAGTGTTATGCTGCCTGCAATCATCTAGCATGATCGGTTTCCAGTGGGTCAGTGATGGTCTGGGGAGGCATATGCTTGGAGGGTCACACAGACCTCCATGTGCTAGCCAACAGTACCCTGACTGCTGTTAGGTACCAGCATGAAATCCTCAGACAGATTGTCAGAACTTACGCTGGGGCAGTGGGCCCTGGGACCCGTCCTGCAGGATAATGCCCGGCCTCATGTGGCCATTACAGGCTGCTCCTGAATGACGAGGGCATTGATGCCATTGACAGGCCTTCATGTCTCCAAGACCTGAATCTTATTGGTAACATCTGAGATGTTATGTATTGGTCTATCCAACGCTGCCTAATAGCACCACAGACTTTCGAGAAGCTCGCTGTCTGTTCATTGTACTGTGTTTGTTTAAGAGTTCTTACATTCCTTCATCCTACGATTTTCCACCCCAAAAACACAGTTGG
The DNA here is from genome assembly GCA_016801125.1 of Novumbra hubbsi. NCBI lineage: Eukaryota > Metazoa > Chordata > Actinopteri > Esociformes > Umbridae > Novumbra > Novumbra hubbsi. The sequence goes on from JACXGK010000304.1 coordinate 25,901, forward strand.
GGTGACCTTCTCAAATGACCCGAAGCACAGAGTTAACCACTACATCAGCCCTTCAACCATCTTGCTTCTTCTCAGGATAAAGCACTGAAAGTTGGATTGTGATGATAGCTACATTGCTGAACTGAGGGTGTACTTAGCAAGTATACTTGGGTTGTGATTTACCCACCTAGCCATCTTAAAATAAATGCCAAGTCAATCACAACGTAACTTGTTGTTAAAATAAAGGATCTGAATGCCGCTAAAATGTATCATTTCTATTTTTAAAATGTCAGACATGACAATGAATTATTAATTATATTCCACATAATTCCCACAACCCATTTGGAGAGTATTATTTTCCTCTTTTTCATGTAGGGTCGAGTAAAGAGAGGGCACTGGTAGGACAGGCAACACAAAGATTCAATACCAGCCATATTGAATGAAACTGTGCCCCAAGGTCAACCTACTGGTTGTGGTGAAAAAAAGTGGTTCACTTTACATTGGAGAACAGTAATCAATAGATTAGCCCAAGACAATTAAACCACCTGGGCCCCATCGGAGGAGTGAGAGGTGGGAAGAGGAAATGTACAATAAATAGGAGAATCAGAGCTTCTGATCAATGATGGGTTGGGCCACTGGGAAATTAGATAATTATTGAAAAGGTACAGTAATCACATGTTATATTTGCTATACAGTAGTTATTAAAACCCATTATGACAAACATTTCTCTGAAGTGAATCTGTTTTCAAACAAAATATTTGTCAAGCTTAGAGGCGTCAACAGGTAGCCGAATTGCCCCACAGCTTTGCCCCAAAAACTCCAACTCCGATGTAAGGTAAGATATTACAACTTGGAATGCAATTAAAACACATCATTGTAACATACAGAGTATCAATTAGCCTCCTTGACATCAAATCAAAGTCACACCCTTCCACCACTAAAAATATATATTTTTTAACATTAAAATCAAAAGCTGTTGTGTGTGTGGCTTAGTTACGCTATTCAGTTTTGTTCATGGGTTCCTTGAGTCAGGCTCTTAACTGTGTGGCATAGACAGACACAACAACGTGTCAGGCAGAATAATTCGGAGGACCATTGGGAATTACCAGTTGTTTGTCTATTACGCCCTAAAGTCTTAAAGGAGTGAGTAATTCATCATTGTCTTCTGCTGCTAGGAAGGAGATCATCTGGTACTACCCCCACTCTGAGGGTAAGTGCTCAAGCTTGACAGAATCAGATCTGACTTTTTGAAGCGACTTTCTGGATATACATGACTGTCACTATTTATTTAACTCAAATTGATGATGAGCCACAGCAGCTTTTCCAGAGGTATCCTCTCGCTTTCAGACGCATGACAAATAGTCCCTGGTGAGTGACAAACGCCTTGTTGTAGGATTGCCAGGCTTTGGTTGGAGATGTCTTTGGCTCCAAGTTACCTGACTCTAACACATTTTATCAGGCTGGCAGAACGTGGGAGTCTCTATACAAGATGCCAGCAAAGCCGGATCGACCCAAAAGACTGAGCTCAGGGTGACAGTAAGGGGTCCACAATTACCTATGTTTCATTCTGTCTCATTCCAGAGATTTATATTTAGTTCTTCCTAGATGTATGTACTGATTCATATTAGCAGTATATTGTTATGGAATAAAGAAGGAGTAGCTCGACACAAAATACAAACATATAATATATATTAGAGAAATTAGATATCATTCTTCACAACATTTTGCAAGTGGTGAAAACTTTCTAGAAAGCCTCTCCAGTCTTCCAAAAATGTCAAAAGACAATACCTCTCTTTAATGACCACAGTTCCTTTCTAAATTAATTCAAAACTACTCATGATAACTGCCTGTAAGATAAAATTACTAATGAACCCTAAAGAAATTCAAGTTTGTTGATATCCTATGCACATATGTGTTGCTATGGCATTGTTCATGGGTTAGAGTTGTGTACTCACTTGAAAACAATGATAAACTTCAATGTATTTTGCAGTAAGCCAGTTATGCTCATGTTTGTGATATCAACACAATATTCAATAAGGGAGTGTTTCAAGTTGAATGCCTGGGGACTTGGTGCGCAGCCTCAGGGGCGCTCTAAGTGTATGCTAGCTGTCATTTTAGAATTTGATAACTTTTTCTTTCACAGTACATTTTATTTTTTATTCATAGATTGCACCTGTGTCACTTGGTAACATTGTTCCATGGACACTGACAGAACAGCCATAGTGTTGACGAGAAGTTGAGGATAGATAGCTTGGCTGATTACCATTTCTTCAACATTACACTATAAAGGCTTGAAAATACTCCAACAATGCTAAAGTAGGCAAATATTTAGTTGGAAACAAACTAGCAAAAGTACTTTAACCAATGGCAATGTTCTCATTTGCTCCAAACGTAAGTCAAGAAAAGCTAGCGATGCAAAGCTAGCAATGCGTATTTTCTCAACGTTCAAGTTATTTTTCAAAAGGGCACACATTGTTATTAAATATGACACCAGATTCATGTAATTTTAAATAACCTAAAGTTTTTTCTACAAATGGGTGAATTCCCCATCAAAACCAGCAGTGCTGATAACAAGCAAGAAAACAAATGTGGTAATAACAGCATCCATGCGAACACTAGCAGGCTGTTAGTAAGTAGACACTTTTAGGTATTGAGAAAAAGAAACAGTACAATTACAGAAAAAAGGCTGTTAACTGTCATTGGAATGGTTATTTATTAGAAAGGGTATTGAAATAATTGCTCTTTACGCCCTAAATGAACAATCCTTGCAGCCTCTCAGCCATTCCTCTTAGGTCTTGGGGGGTCCCAAAGGTAGTCCCAGTTCATTTTATCGACTCTTTTTTTTGGGAATGCTTTCTTTAGTGAATACCTACTTGAGGAGAGATGCAAGGCAGATGTAGACACTGAATATGTTTTAAAAGGTCTTGTCAAAATATTGCACCTTTTCCCTCAGTGGCTTTTTCTCAATCGTGTGAAGAATTATTGGTCAACTGTGAGCATTGCGCATTGCTTACATGGTATATTGGAACAGAAATAATGTGGTAGGTCAAATGCCCCTTGTACTTGTTTTACACACCTTTCACACACACCATCAAGGTCCACGCCCAGCTAAATCCTGTCTGGTGCCGGCTATGTTGTTGACTGTGATGGTTATGGCATATCATGAAACATCGGCAAGCATCGCACTCTTTGTCACTGTAGCACCTGCCAAACATCTCCAAATAATCACCCTTTTTTTGATCTGTCATCAAGGGGAAACTAGGCTTGCCCAGCGTGTTCATGCTTGACCCTTAGGGAGAGTCGCACTGTGTATGGGGGCTGGTCCAAAATGGTTTTACTTGGGGAGTTTGGTGGAGTGTGGTTTGTATTTGTCATTTTGCAGGTTTTCCTGTATAAAGTCATTTCTTACTTTTTGGACTTTTCCCCCCACCTGTTTGTACGCACATTTCTGATCGGTTTGATCTGTTTGTTTTCCTATCTCCTTTATGAGACATGGTTTTCCATCCGGTGATTTGTCACAGTTCAAGATATAGTCTGCCATTTACAGGTCTATCGTGACCTTCATCCACAAAGTGGTGGATTTATTCCTACCTGGAATAGGTTTACCCTCAATAGGCCTGTACAGAATCAGGCAAATCTGCAGTCATATTCTATATACAAAAGAAAAAAGAATGTCTCAAAGGCAGCATTGTGCATGAAAGAAGAGTGAAAACAAACAACACAAATTGGAGAAAGCTCCCCTATTGATCGTGTTGACAGACACAAATGTGTTCTCCCCAGTCCAGGCCGCATACAGTGGGGAGAACAAGTATTTGATACACTGACGATTTTGCAGGTTTTCCGACTTACAAAGCATGTAGAGGTCTGTAATTTTGATCATAGGTACACTTCAACTGTGAGAGACGGAATCTAAAACAGAAATCCCGAAAATCACATTGTATGATTTTTAAGTAATTAATTAGCATTTTATTAAATGACATAGGTATTTGATACATCAGAAAAGCAGAACTTAATATTTGGTACAGAAACCTTTGTTTGCAATTACAGAGATCATACGTTTCCTGTAATTCTTGACCAGGTTTGCACACACTGCAGCAGGGATTTTGGCCCACTCCTCCATACAGACCTTCTCCAGATCCTTCAGGTTTCGGGGCTGTCGCTGGGCAATACGGACTTTCAGCTCCCTTTAAAGATTTTCTATTGGGTTCAGGTCTGGAGACTGGCTAGGCCACTCCAGGACCTTGAGATGCTTCTTACGGAGCCACTCCTTAGTTGCCTTGCCTGTGTGTTTCGGGTCGTTGTCATGCTGGATGACCCAGCCACGACCCATCTTCAATGCTCTTACTGAGGGAAGGAGGTTGTTGGCCAAGATCTCGCGATACATGGCCCCATCCATCCTCCCCTCAATGCGGTGCAGTCGTCCTGTCCCCTTTGCAGAAAAGCATCCCCAAAGAATGATGTTTCCACCTCCATGCTTCACGGTTGGGATGGTGTTCTTTGGGTTGTACTCATCCTTCTTCTTCCTCCAAACACAGGTGAGTAGACTTTAGACCAAAAAGCTCTATTTTTGTCTCATCAGACCACATGACCTTGTTCGATTCCTCCTCTGGATCATCATCATTGGCAAACTACAGACGGGCCTGGACCTGCGCTGGATTGAGCAGGAGGACCTTGCAGGATTTTAATCCATGACGGTGTAGTGTGTTACTAATGGTTTTCTTTGACACTGTGGTCCCAGCTCTCTTCAGGTCATTGACCTGGTCCTGCCGTGTAGTTCTGGGCTGATCCCTCACCTTCCTCATGATCATTGATGCCCCACGAGGTGAGATCTTGCATGGAACCCCAGACCGAGGGTGATTGATCGTCATCTTGAAATTCTTCCATTTTCTAATAACAGTTGTTGCCTCCTCATCAAGCTGCTTGCCTATTGTCCTGTAGCCCATCCCAGCCTTGTGCAGGTCTACAATTTTATCCCTGATGTCCTTGCACAGCTCTCTGGTCTTGGCCAGTGTGGAGAGGTTGGAGTCTGTTTGATTGAGTGTGTGGACAGGTGTCTTTTCTACAGGTAACGCGTTCAAACAGGTGCAGTTAATACAGGTAATGAGTGGAGAACAGGAGGGCTTCTTAAAGAAAACCTAACAGGTCTGTGAGAGCCGGAATTCTTACTGGTTGGTAGGTGATCAAATAATTATGTCATGCAATAAAATGCAAATTAATTACTTAAAAATCATACAATGTGATTTTCTGGACTTTGTTACAGATTCCATGTGTCTCACAGTTGAGAGTGTACCTATGATAAAAATGATGATTACAGACAGAAAAATTACAGACCTCTACATGCTTTGCAAGTAAGAAAACCTGCCAAATCGGCACTGTATCAAATTCTTGTTCTCCTCACTGTATGCACATTTAATTAGATTAATGGTGTATTAAGCCCTGATATTTATTTGTTTAATTCTATTTGGATCTGCCACGGTGACGCCCGAGGCCGCCTCCTCTGGTCAACGGCGGTTGGACTCATCGGACTACTGAGCCAGGGCGCAACTTCCCGGGTGGCGTGAGTCCCATTCACAATCTTGCCTAGTATTTAGTTCCTGCAAGACAGTGTCACAGTGTCGGTGATTTAGGCCAGGAAGCAGATCACTATGTGTGTGCGCCACTCGTTCAAGTTAGCTTTGTATAAGCAATTTCTTTTGTTGGTATTACTGAGAGCCAGTGTACAGTTCAACTTTTGGTTTAGTTTAATGCAGTTTTGTGAGCAGTATTGTTTTGTTGTTTAAGTGGATTCCCGGATTCCCATAAACCTTGTTTTACACTTACACTTCTGTCTGTGCGCGTGCTTTCCTTCACCACTGAACACTTACAGGATCCATCGTGGGTCCACTCTTAAAAAAAAGGCACAGCAGCTTCAGCATTTTTTGTTTTTACTCCCAAGTATTTGTGTTGCCACATGATGCTTCCAGCTATTACTTAACCCAGAACAAAGTAATTTACCGTCAGTCCTGGAGGGCAGGAACCCTTCTGGCTTAAAACATCTGCTTGTAATCAGAGGCTGACTCAGACCAGTAGATTCCACTTAAGTTAACTACAAAATAGAATACAAATACAGAATTATTTCAACCCCCCAAGACTGGAGTTGAAAAGCCCAGACCTAGAGAATATTTCTTAAAAATACTAAACATTTTTGTTGTGATTTAGAGCTTTTTATGTATGCAATACACAAATCCAGTCATAATTTTGTAATAGGCCACTTCAAAAGTCTAATTTATGCTGCACTAACAAGTTTTAACACTTTACAAAACATTAAAATGTTTTTAAAAATTCTAAAAAGTTCTATGTAGAGATGTTGGGTTTGACATCTAATTTCTTTTGGTAATTGCAAACTATGATGTTGAAGTGTTGTACAGTATTGCAGTTGAGTTAGTTAATGGGTTTTTGATGCATTGGCATAGAAACGTTTGGGATCATTTTACTTTGCATTCATTTTATATAAATATCAAAATGTTGAAAATCAGATTTAGCTTGTAACAGCTGGCTCTGACTTTATTGTAATGAGACAGGGAGAGTAAGCTTGTCTGTGACAATAGACAAACCTTCCAGCTTCTGGCCCAAAGCCTTGAGTGGGATTGAAAGTTCCATAAATCCAGGGCAGAGTGTTTAGCACTACTATGAAAACTCAGGTTTGACACAGCTATTGTTGTTTGTGGTCGTGGTCATACTTTTTTGACCAATTTTATGAAGGTGTGTATAACTAACAAGTGGAGGATCATGGGAGATTATGTTTAACTTTGGCACATGGAAACCTCGACATGGACCAATTGTCCCACAGCACATTGTTGTCTCTAAGAATAATGAGATGAGACAGAGAGAAAGAGCAATGTTTTAAGACCATAATTCAAAGTTTTATAGATATGGATCACACCACATTGCTGCTTGACACAGTGTATGAAGTACAAATAAATCTGTCTCGTTTCCAGTGAAGGGTCATCTTAATGCTATAGGAAACAAATACATTTGATATAATTGAGTGCTTTCAACTTTGTGGCAAGATTGGGGAAGGCTGATCCCTGTTCCAGCATTACTGTGCCCCTGGGCACAAAGCAGGCGACAGCAGAAAGACATGGTTCTACAAGGTTAGTATGAAGGAATTCAAGATAAATTAGAAAAGGTGATTGTGAGTCAGGCCATCTTGTCCAACATCGGGGCTTGATCTCACATTTTAGCAGAATGGGCACAAATTCCCACGAGACACAAAATTACACAAAATCTTAAGAGTGGCGGCTATTATAGCTGCAAAAGAGCAACCTATTCCATTTTAATACCCGTTCTTTGGAATGGGATGTCCAACCAGCTCATACAGGTGTAATGGTCAGGTGTCTACATACTTTTGCTAATAGAGTGTATAAGTGTGTTTGTGTATATATCTTCTACTGTTCAAATGTTTGTGGTCAAGTCCTTGTTTTTGAAAGGACATTTTAAACAAACCCTTTAAATGAACATAAAATTGATCAGAAATACAGTGTAGACATTATTAATGTTGTAAATGATTACAGTAGCTGATAACTGCAGATTTTCAGTAGACTAGTTAGGTGTACAGACGTCCATCATCAACAACCATCACGCTTGTGTTCCAATGGCTTATTTTGTTTGCTAATCCAATCATTTAAAAGGCTAATTAATCAGTAGAAAACCTTTTTGTTAGCCCAGCTGAAAAATCTTGTGCTGAAGAAAGAACCAATGATACTGGCCTTCGTTTGACTAGTTAAGTATCTACACTACATTGCACAATTATATTGGCCAAATAATTCAATAAAATGCAATATCTTTATACCATCAGAAAAAGAAATCTGTCATATTCATATTCAATTGTGTTAATTGTGGGTTTTGTCTCTTTTTTAGGGAAACTAATTACACACTCAAAATATGAGTATGGGAAGGTGGAAAAAGTGTCTGTAACCATAATTGTAAAAAAGAAATGTAAGTATGCAAAAAGAACAATTACACTTAATGGATAACTGATGAACCAAAGATCCACATGGTCTAAAATCGAGATGAGTTTTTGGAAAAATACAATACATTTTGTACCTAGTGAATACGCTACGAACGATGTGTCTTTGCAGATCTCGCCTGGGGATTCTCTCCCATGGGTTTAGCCTAGTGAATACGATATTATCATATGTGTATTACTAAGATTTCAGTACTTCATCCTTTTAAATATTTTGGTAATGACGAGTACCAGTATATCGCAACACCCTAGGTTCCGTTCAGCAGAGAGCAGCAGGCAGATCTGGTTTGGACCAGACGAGACCGTCTCTGTTGCCCTAGTACATCGATGAGCCTTGGGCACCCAACATCCAGCCTCCGGTTTGTGATTTGTCTGTCCTGCTGAGCAGTTGCAGCCCAAAACCTTGTTGGTTCAGAGATGCTCTGATCCAGTCGCCTGGCCTTAACAATTTGGCTCTTGTCAAAGTCCCTCAGGTCTTTACTCCTGCCCATTTCTCTGTCAACAATCGTCAAGGACTAATTGTTCTCTTAATCTACACCAAATGTATGCCCTTGTTAGGAGATAAGCAACATTATTCACTTTACCTGTGAGTGGTCAAAATCCTTTGTCATGTCAGTGCATACACGTACGTATATGTGTCAATATTTAAAAAGTATGCATACAATATATACAGCCTTGGCCAGACGTTTTGAAAATGACACAAATATACATTTTTACAAAGTCTGCCACCTCCGTTTTTATGATGGCAATTTACATATACTCGGATGAATAAAGAATGGTACCAAAACATCCTCTGAGAACCACTTCTCCCAGTTTGGTGACGAACAATGCTGTTCCCAGCATGATGCAACTTCTTGCCATAAGGCAAGAGTGATAACTAAGTGGCACGTTGAAAAAAACTTCTAAATGATGGGTTCATGGCCAGGAAACTCCCCAGAACATAATCCCATTGAGAACTGGGGGTCAATCCCCAAGAGGCGGGTGGACACATTCTGAAAAAAATTATGCAATAATGGGCTGCCATCAGTCAGGATGTGGCCCAGACGTTAATTGACTGCATGCGAATTGCAAAGGTCTTGAAGAAGGGGTCAACACTGCAAATATTGACTCTTTGCATGTACTTCATGTAATTGTCACTAATAGCCATATACATGTATGAAATTCTTGTAATTATACTTCATTACAGTAACATCTGACAAAAAGATCTAAAGATATAGCAGCAAACTTTGTGTAAACCAATACTTGTGTCATACTCAAAACGGCTGTACATACATCTATATGTGTAACGGCGTGTTCAAATGTTTGACCAGTATTGTGTATGTATATATGAGCACAGTATATGAGTCAAGGGGGAAAATGTAAACTACCAAAAGGCATGACATGTTGATGCTAGATAGTGGTAGAGCTGTTTCTTTTAACAACAAATAAAAAATATGGAATAGGAAAGCTGTGACATATCTGGTGACAAGCCGCAAAAAGCTTTTTCTTGGTGAAGAGGTGGGGACTTCACACTGGACACCGGGTGTCTGTACTCTCACTGGAGGACCCCCCCACCCCCCCACCCCACGTCCTCTTCTACCCAGCTGCCTAGCACAACTGAGAAATTGGATGAGCAGGAGAGAAGAGATTTGAGAACCACGAAGCAGTGCCTTCTCAGAAAGTAAGGCCTTTGTGAACTGCTGCAAGGGAGAAGCAAGGCAACTGGCAACCTGAAAGGCTGGCTGGCTGTACTCTGCATTACCTATGATTCAGCTGCCAAATATGCAATTGTCACAAGCTGTGAAAGGAAATCTACTCAAATGCTTAAAAATGTGTGCGCACGGGGGGGGTTATTCTTCGAACTTCAAAGAAAAAGGTTTTGTTATGATGATCAGCGGTTATATTTTTACCGTCATAGACACCACCTGCATCCCCTCAGTTGTCCACTCCAACACGGCATAAATCATGGCTATCTTCCACTTAGGTTTTCCCCTACAGTTTACCGCTGGTTGAGATCCGCTGCCTATCTGAAGCTGTTTACACTGCATCCTGAAAGCCTGTCGGGGAGGTAGGGGTGACTCCTGAAAGCCTGTCATGGAGGTGGGTGTTACTCTTGAATGCCTGTTGCGAAGGTAGGGAGCGATTCCTGAATGCCTGTCAGGGAGGTGGGGGCGACTCCTGAATGCCTGTTGGGGTGCTGGGGGCAACTACTGAATGCCTGCCGTGGAGGTGGAGGAGACTTCTTAAAGCATGACTACAGCTTCTACAGCATTAAAGCATCGAAAAAGTTGGTCTGATGGTAAGAAAAGCGAGGAAGTGATCATACATATCATCATACAATAGGCCAGCCCAATCTAAACATTCAGCACCAAACCTATTCAATTAATCATGTATGACTCGGCTATCTCCAAGCATGCTCACATAATGGGACGAGTGATACAATGTTGCCCTTCTGCGCCTACCATATTGATATTGCTGGAATAAAAATATCACATACATTATAAATGATCTTATACATACATATTCTGCTTATAAAGCCACTCTGCCTTTATCCGGCTAAGTTCTTGTGTTAGAGAGGCTTTATATACAGATTTTACGTTTCAAGATGTTCTTAAGTGCTCTTCAGTGTGTCTGTGTGTTGGTTCCCTAAAAGAGCACAGACCATTTGTGTAATATGACGTCCTCATCAAGAAACATTATTGTTCCTCTAGTTTGCAGGGTAAACACAATGCCTTTTGCATTGTGATGAGAGATCCTCTTTGCAGCCTTTCATACGCAGACGTCGCGTTGCGATATCTAAAGATGTGGTGCGTGTTCCTTCACACAAATGGGTTTGAGCTGTGGGAAATGTTCGCTTCGAGAGCATCAAGACCAAACGCATGAGCTAAGCGAATCAATAACCTTAAGACCTGAAATTTCTCGAATGCATTTTGACAGACCTTCACGTGCTTGAGTAATGCCCCGTTCTTACGGCGCCATCGAACCAGATCCCGCGCGTGTCTCGTATTAAGCCCGTTCCCAATGTAATGAAGTGGACGCGCTTGGTCTTTGGACGTGAACAGGGGCAACGCGCGCACGTGACATCTCCTTAACAGCTGTGTGCCCGGCGAGAGCACACTGGAGGAGTGCTCCGTGCCCTCGTCGGCTTCAGATGCAATTGAATCATTTAAAGCAATTAATGCCGGCAAAGGCAGGGGCCCGCGGCGTCCATCTTCCACTGAGCGAGCTGCTGTTTGTGTCACATAGGAATCTCTTGTTTCCCCCCTGAGCCCGCAGCTGGCTGCGAGGCGATGGACGAGTGAGTAATATCGGGGCCCACGTCACCGGGCTCAGTACACAGACGCTGGCAGCGGGTCTGTGGTTTTCACAGTCGCGGTGATAACAGACATGCCTCACATGCTTCTGTTTGTTCCTTTTGCATACCAGATAGCATTCATTGCCGCTTTATCAACATTTTTGCGTGAATACAATTGTGCATGGCCTTAAAGCACCACTCCAATGTTGCTACACTGTTTACCTCGGCTTTCTCATCTCATTTTAACTGTAGCCATGTGTATCATCTTATAAAAACAAAGAAACTGTTTAGTGACAAGTATTGGTTTTGTGATTGACAGATAGGACTAACCCAAGTACAAAATAACAATCAACCTCTAAGTAATGAATCGCCTTATCATTATTTCACATGTAGACATGGCAAAACAGGATGTATAACGACAAGTATCATGAGGTTTCTTATGCCCTTGACGAGTCCTTGCATGGTATTTGCTTAAAATGTATTGCCAAGCTATCTATTTTTCTTAGTGTGCATTGCATATTGCATGTTTTATCACTATGAATTGGGAAGAAAATGATTATGGCAGGCCTTAAAGGTCAAACGTTACCAGACTGGAGCCGAACACTAATCATCTCTGCCAGCCTATTTCCGACATTCTGTCATTTGTTATGAGCCATCCATTTGCCTCAAAGTGATTTGGGCCACAAACAGTGTTTCTGCCTTTTCCTGCTAACTAAATACGATTGACAGTGGGCTATTTAGGGAATAAAAAAAAAAAACTCCTGTCAATTGCCTTGTATGTAACATAAAGTAGAAGGCCTGTGTTGAAAACATTCTGTAAAAAACCCAGGACGTCGTCATCCCAGCCTGATCTACAAGACCAGTGTCCTGCAGTCTGAGAAAAGGCTCACCAACCTCTCAGCCAGAGACAATAACGTGTGACTCACCCTCCAAGCGGTTCTGGGATAGGATGACATCCTCACCTAAAAGAGTAACTTCCGTTTAGATTTGTAATTTACTTCAAAATGTAATTAGGTGTCTGTGTTCCATCAATCCTAAAGACAGTGGTTATAGTGGTGTTTGCAGAGAGAGCACTTATGGAGAGAGTTGTAGTCCTAGTCAATGTAATGGCAGCCACAACATAATGATAGTTATACTGTAGTAAACAGAGTATCTGGTTGCAATTGTAACTGTTTTTATAATGCTATCCTCTCTCTATCTCTCTCTCTCACTAACTCAGACTCTGTGTGTGTGTTTGTTTAGGGGATCTATAGTAACCCGTCCTCTAAATGACATGTTCTTATGATAAAAAGCAGCCCACAGTTCCTGACTCACTAAAAAGATCCATATGCTGTGTACCTTCAGGGCAGTGATAGGACAATGGTGACTAGACACTCAAACATTATTACAGAGACGTCCATTCACAAAATCATGGTGGAAAAGGAGGGCAAATGGAAAAGGATTATTTGACTTTGATTAAGACCAGACATCCATGGATAAGTGAATGGGACTTAGAGCCTGATGTTTGTAAAAGAGATATCAATGATGATAGAACCTATTACTAGATATTGTCCTGCAGGATTGGGCCCCAGGCCTTTACTTGGGTTTGATAGCAATTCTGAATGAGAATATGCTGCTCAGAGCCAATTGCCTGAAAACCATAGCCACGGAAAGTAGGATTGTTGGAGGTGCTGCCCCTGAAACCCCCGTTTAGTCCTGTATGTTCTGCTATTAGCGCCATGGTTTGCAAACTTTGCGAGTCAGGTACGCTGCTAGAAGGCTCAAACTGAAATGCTGCAGTAACACTGCAGTAACAAATGGACATATGTGGGCGGGGCTTACTGCATAGTCTGTCGTTGTGGTCCATTGTTTGGCCTGGCAAAGTTTTGTTAGTCAGGCGAAACACGGATGGGGAAAATCAATATAATTGTTATGTATACTGATTGTTGTCTTTAGCCTTTTGACACTGTGAGAATGTTATTAACACCAGTGTGTGCCGCCAGCCAAATTAAGCAGTGTATGTTATGTGTAATGTTAACAACTCAGGGTGTGATATGCTGTTACTTCCTATTGCTTGGTGGATTCTGAAGTGCTAAGTGCTAATCAGCTTTAGACAGCAGATTTCAAAATCAGAACTTTGCTGGTAAAGCACATATTTGTCTGTTCTTATAGTTATTGCTGTCTGTCGTTCACTGTTGATTTATAATTCTGTATAGCGAGTCAAAAAAAGATATGTATCTATCAAATATGTATATTTTTCAAAAATAGAAACAAAAAGGAAGTATCCAGCACAAACACACACAGAGCTATTCATAACAGAAAATATTATGTGACGTTGCCTAGTGTTGAGAAAATTGTACTTTGAGGTTGGTATATCCTTTGTTACAAAGATATTTTCCATAAAGCACAGGACTTGTTGCCGGCATTCAAACAAGCACACTGAAATAGTCGTTTAGTGTCAAAGGCTAGGAGCGAATGTTAATTCTACTTGTCTTGTAGATCTTAAGTCATCTGGCACTCCAGTCAGACAGAATTAAACACAAAGGGCACTAAACAAGGTCCTGAGACATTGATAGATTGGATTAATCTGAGAGTCGCCAAAAGTAATTAAATTATCCCTTTTTGTAGGGAATCCTGTGGAAAATGCAGCCTCAGGGTCCAAAAAACATTTGTGGCACATAGCGTGGTTTATATAAAACCAGAACATAAACACAAACCCCCTTGGAGTACATTGCTGACATTTCAATGAGACACGCAATCTACAACTAGAAAATCTCAGAACTCTTTCGATCTGTCTATAGTTGGATCTTGTGTTTGAAGAAGTCATTTACTTGACCCTTCCCTCTGTGACGATGGCGGTTAAGCAGCCCTCCTGAGAGCATAGTGGAGACCAAGACCTTTCGCCATGTGATGCCATTAGACTCAATTGGCTTCTCAAAGAAACGGGCGGAAATCAGTGACGTCTGTGTCTGTTCTCCAGTGAGATGACCAAAGTCCTTAGGGCACTGTGCATGTATGTACCTGTCATTGGTGTTATTCAAAAAGGTTGAATAGGTTTATGTCATAGCTACAAGGTGAAGGACAGTGGCTGTCTCTTTCAAGATGTCTGACATATTCTGCAAGATACCTTACTAGATGTTTCAGTAAATAAAATTATCCAATAGAATATAAAATGTTTTGGAACACAATGTTTTAATTTAAACTAAATGCATTTTTCAATGGAAAGCACATCAAAGCCCCACTTACACACATTTATTGTGGCTATATGTGTCTGTTAGCAATCAGAAATCAACTTCTCAGTGTAACACAATGATCTAACAACAAACTTGGCAGCATCATAAACACAACCAACCCAGGTACAGATGAAACAACTATGCTCACGACACTCGAACAGTCATTTACACCTGTGAACAGTTGAACAGGCTGAAGCTTTGATTTAGGAATTTCCAGTCTGTTTCACTTCACCTATTGCTCCGTAACCACGGTGTTATTTTGCTGGTGCGTCATGACTTACATTTTTAACAGTTGTCTCAAACTGCCAAAAATGAAAGCACAGTTCAGTAGCATGCATAGCCTACCAATTGCTGTTAAGAGCACAAGGAATGTGATATCACAGACTGCACAAAGGCAGAAGTACTGAAAAGAAACAATTTTATCAGTATATTCTGACTAGGGGGGAAATGTGGCTATGATTGTTATATCTGGAATAGTGTTTTACTAGTCTAATCTATTAAATAGCAGCCTTTCAATGAGTGTGGGCCTTTGCCCATTTATCATTAGTAAAATCATGTTTTTCATTCTTTAAATGTGTTCTCCAAATTCTTTTACCATGACCCATCAAAACAGTCTACTGTTATCAGACTCCTACATAGCTTGCAGGCAATAGTATTCATCTATGGATTATTAAATAATTGTCCTGATTATGTGCACTGAAACACAGTTCTTGGCATTTGTCCACATTTCCTCATCCGTAAAACATTTTTATCTGTATAGCATCATTGTCTTGTAGCTAATAGGACAGCTTAAACAGCCTCTGTCATTCTCATTTTTGTATCCATTCGAGCTTTTGTGAGGGGAATATTTCACGCATGAAGAAAACAGAGGGCCACACACTGCATAAGCTTCCAATTTACAACCTTTATTGGACAATGTTTTGATCCAACATGGATCTACGTCAGGTCAAAAGTATATTTCATGCATAACTGAATATCATATTTCTTTACAAGCACATTGTTTCTGACACATACATATATATATATATATATATATATATAAATATATTCTTTGTGATAGCTGGTCCACACAATCCTGCTACATCCACATTAAAATATGTTGTGTAGAGTGGAGGGTGGTCCGCTTCAAGATTGAATTCCTTTGGGCTTGATATTTGAAAGCGTCCATCCTTAATTTGTCCCACCAAAGATAAGTGATACATGCCAGTCCAGTTCTACTGTTGCATAGACTCTGGTCTAAAGTAAAAAACTAAATGGTATTCATTAAACAGCCTGATTCAATTTGATAGGACCAATGGGATGTTACTTGTTTTGCAAACTCTGAGTTATGAAATAGGAGTATACATTCAATTAATTACAGGGGACTGAAGCACAGTTGTCTAATACGATTCTCCTGGGTATAAAAAAAAGTACAATTACTGACTTTCAGCTATTACTCCATGTGGCACAATGCTTTGCCATGGAGGCCACACATTGTTGCTTGTGAGATGCTCTGCCCGCCCTGCCGGTAAAGACAGGCTTCATGGTTAGCCAGCTGGCAGGAGACAGCCAAGAACACTAGGCTGGGATTTCAATTTACCACACCAACACACAAGAATGTGTTATGGTTTAAATGCACAAACTAAACGACGGCGAAATAAAGGGAAACTATTGTGAAATTCCATCAAACCCCATGTCACCCCATCAAATGTATAAACAATACCCCATGACAACACAGCAGAGGATCCATTGTGAAAAGTCTTGAGAAATAGCAGCGTAAATATTTACAGTGACCTTAATGATGCATGGGGCTTGGACACTGTCCAGTGAGGATTATATAATACATAGTTGAAGAGGTCATGGTGGATGTATGAGATTACTTATCTTGCTGGGATCTGAATGAGAAAGAAAAAAGACTGTTTGTTGTTGGGTCTGGAGGAGGATTTGTACTTGTAACAAAGTGAGGATGTTTCATGTAACAATTTGTGTGGCACATTACTGTGAATGTGATGGATGGGAAAGGTTGAAGGGCAATAGCAAGGCCTAATGTGGTCCACATCGGGGTACCCAACTGGGACAGAGCAACGCCTTTGCCTCTGTGTCTAAACACTGTAACAGTGATTGACAGGTATGGCCCAGGTGATGTTTGGGCTGACAGACAGATGGCTTCCAGCAGAGCCCGTAAGGTTTGCTTTCTTTGAAAAAAAACCCAGAAAGACTTTAGAGTTTGCTCACCTACAGGGCTTGATGGATTTTCTGTTTTACTTAGCATATCAATGTTGCTCTTACATAACAGCAGTACATACATTTTACACATAGGATATAGCTATGTAGCATTTTAACGAAAGAGGAAGTTACCTGAAAACTTTGAAGCGGTCTCCTGGTTGAAGACACTACATCGATTCTCATACACATGGATTCATGAATTAATGTGTCCTTGATACTCAAACACATGAGTGATACAACTTTGTGTGAGACCAAATCAGCTTTCAATATGGCTTAATTGTGTTCAAGCTGCAAATCTAGATTTATGGTCCTGATTCCATAATGCTAATTATAATTTGTCACTAACTAAAACAGATAATGTCTCCTGCTTTGTCTGTCCCTTGCATGAGATGCTTCCAAACTTTGGTTACTGAAGTGTGAAATGCTTGTCTTTTATCAGGGGTTCAAAGAGAGGTGAGAATGCAAATGATTCTTGATGTTTCTTGTGCATTCGTTTGCACGTGTTTTGGGCATTCGTTTGCATGTGTTTAATAAAAAAAAGTTTTTACGACAGACCGTTCACTGACACAAACATACAGTATTCACAGGGCACATAGCATGTGAGCTAAGTAATAACAACTGATCCTGTAAAATACAGCCCTGAGTACATTTAAGTGAAAGGCCCTCCCAGTCAATACGGATTGATCACCACATGGGATCGAATCACCAGAATACGTG
>JACXGK010000304.1:43392-126217 GCA_016801125.1 Novumbra hubbsi
CCACCCCCCCCCCCCCCCACACACACACACCTCTCGCCCTCCACCCCATGTATGCTCGGCAAGATTCTCATTTCTGCCCAGCAGCTTGTTTCCTTTCCATTAGCTGGCACGGCAGAGGCCCACGTTCATTCAATTACATCCGCTGTACCTGCCAATGGCTCCCCTGCTCCCCAGCCCTGTGCTGCCAGCCAGACCATCAATCGCCGCTGCCTTATCAAGCCAACTGTCCATGGCACCACTGAGTATCCCCATTCAAATTTAGAATCTGTCACCTAGAAGAATAGAGAGGAAGGAGAACAAGATGCAAAAGAACTGTTACCACCAGAACTTACTTCTTACTCAAACGTAACCCTGATGTCGCCCTAGTCTTTAGAATTGAATTCTTATTTCAAGTATTTTCACTAGCAGTGTTAAATAAAATTTAAAGAAATGCATTCAAAGATGTATACACACCTACCCATTCAAGGGTATTTCTTCAGTTATACTATTTTCCACATTGTATAATAATAGTGTGAAGACTTTTTACGTGAATGTAACCCATACAGTTTTCAACAAATCTGAATTATATTCTAGACTCTTCAATGTTGCCACCCTTTACCTAGACTACAGTTTTGCACACTCTCAGCTTTCTCTAATATACCTTCCTGAGGAAGTAACCTGGTATGCTGGTACTAACCAATACCAAATAATCAAACAAGAAAGTCTAATTACCTGGCAAAAAAAACAAACACATTTTGCTAATTTTATGTATACTCTTTCTGTGAGAGCCTCAAATCCTCTTTAGAATTACATCCTGAAGTGATTAAGTCAATGATGGGGTGCCTATCTGGAAGCAGTGGGGAACCTTGACTTGTCTATTATCACTCTCTCTCTCACACACTTTTTCTCTATCTCTGTGAGAACAAACAGGCCATGTGCTGGTGACTGACTGATAAGGTGTCAGATATCTTGCTCCCTCCATATGATAGGAGCTGCTATGTTTTTGTTCAATTTGAACTCCCACAGCATCAACACATTATCACGCACTATGGTCTGCCTGCTAACTCCTCAGACAATGCAGCATACAATGCTTTCGCAAGATCTCTTTAAAGTCAGACCTAGAAATACTAAACACCATATTTGTGTAATGATAAAAATGTGACTTGGGACTTTTTCAGGAGCTTTAATTCAAAAACCAAAAGCTGTTGTCTAGGGTCAGGCTGTTGTTTAGGGTCCGACTGTTGTCAACGGTCAGGCTGTTGTCTAGGGTCAGGCTGTTGTCGTGGAACAGGCTGTAGTCTAGGGTCAGGCTGTTGTCTAGGGTCAGGGTGTAGTCTAGGGTCAGGCAGTAGTCTAGGGTAAGGTCAACATCATCTCAAGTCTAAAAGTTTTTGCCATAAAACCCCTGCAACTTATCCAGAACCTTGTGTTCTCCAATGCCCCCCCCCCCTTCGTCCACACACAACTGGCTTCAACTTGAAGCTACCTTTAGGCCATGTTCAAACCCTAAATCCCTACACAAGCCTTTTACTTCTACCACCTCTGGTCCCGTCACTGTCCCACCCCTACACGAGGTCAGCTCCTGCTCAACCCAGCCAATTGTCTCCTCTGTCCAAAACAAAAACTGGAAAACAAACCTTGGTTGTTTTTTACTTGCTCATTTTACTTGCTCATTTACGTGTTAATGATAAGGCATTATTAACCTCACCCGTTCACCCATCGTTAGCACATTAACTTTCTCAACTCTACAACATATTCTGGGTTTATTTTAATTCAGACCGTAGAACCATAACTAAATATTATGACATACATAATTACACGATACACTATTAGTTGGTCTAAGATAATTATCAGAAAATCCTACTTCAAATATACCCAGCCTATCAGTTTCCGTTTTAACCTTCTTCTAGAGCAGTGTTTATCAACCTTTTTTGGGCAAGCCCCCCCTAGCCATTTTTCAGGTCCCTTAATGTCCCCAATCAAATTAGATGTAGGCTAATTTTCCTGAATATTAATTATTATTATTTGTATTATTGTTATGATTATTATTGTTGTTGTTGTTATTTTTGTTGTTACTACTTTTATCATAAAGAAAACAAATTATTTAATGATAAACAACAGAAGTGTGTTTCACAGGGAACAAAAATGAAAAATAAATCTACAGGTGTTAACATTCAACTTAAATTAGATAACAACAGCTACTCAGATTGGCTAGAAATGTAACATTCAAACTTTAATTAGTCATCACAAACAGCAGCCAATCAGAAACATTTAGCAATTTAACATTTAAATCTAAATTAAACAAGACATGAGGGTTATATCGCCTCAATTAAAGTAGTTTAAGTGAGGCGATAAAAAGGCGATTGTAGTTGTGCGTTGGTTGGAGTACGTAGGAACCCATAACTAAAGTATTCAATTGAATATTGAATGCATGATTTAAGGTTCTGTGCCATTTTTCTGATATGTTGCTTTTGAATACCACTCCAAATTAAACATTTTACATTACAATAATTAGACTGATAGTAGTACTACTGCTAACAATATAGTTATTGGCTTTACCTTGCAGGACTTTTGTGATACAACCAAACATAACTGATAAATGCTGGCCGTTTGTTGGAGGCTTTTCGCAGCATTTTGGTTGTTTTTGCATTTCTCACTCTTCATATGAGATTCCTATTGTGTCACGTGTGAAAAACTTTTTGCAAAAAACACAGTCGGCTTTGTTTTGTTTCCCTTCAACATATTTTAACCACAAAGCCAAGTTGCTATTTTTCAACCCATTCTGATTTACACTAATTAGCACTTTTGCATGCTACCTGCATGAACATTAGCAGTCAATCTCTACTTTGTAGTGTAGAATTCAAACTACTTCCCCCGAGTCCTGAATCAGAGAATGTCCACACGGTCAACTATTTCCAAAGTAAACGCCTTTATTACAGATATATCTGGAGATCGTTCCCCAAAATACAGCTAGGAAGATCTGAAGTCCGTTCACATCGGACACATTTTATGTAGCCTATTCCCCCCTCAGTCATTGTATCGAAATTGATGAGCGCGCTTCCTGGGTGGGCGTGTCCCGTCCTGCAGCCCCCATCTCCATCAATGGGGCCCTCTGATGGCCTTGGAGGCCAACGAAGAAGACAGTTGAGGGGGTAGGCTGGCACCAGTAGATCTGACTTTGGCTAGATCTTGCTTCCATCCTCCTCCTTGTCTTTAATCCCTTGATTTATAGTCCTACCTCTGGAATGTTCTTATTAACATGGTGTGCTCCATTGTAAAGAGTCACAAGTGTCTTGTTGACATCTAACATCATGAATGCTGCGCGACCAAAACTAACAACACATGACTCTTTACAATGCTAACATGACTTTTGAGACCTTCATAAGACAATTTAAGACTTTTCAAGGACTTTTATTTAAAGAAATCCATGTATTGGAAACCCTGTCTTTCATATTCATGGTTCAAATTTGATTTTAATCATAGACTAATTAAAGATGAATTATGTTAATGTTTAATGAATTCTTAAAAGTTTGAGACCCATTTATAAAGCTGCACACAAATTCGTAGTTGTGTCTTAGCTGAATTCCTGCCAGCTGATGGTGTTGCTGTGATTGGCTAGTCTGGTGGCAGGTGTCTGGTTGTGGAATATTGTTTATGTTTTATTTTATAGGCTAGTTTGTGTTCATATGCTTTGGCAACGTTGTATTGCGGTCATGTCAACAAAGCCACTTGTATTGAACAGTGTATAAATGGGCGTCAGGATGCTAGACGCTAAATTACATTCAGGGGAAGTCCGACAGCAAAATATCCCTCTTGTAAATGTGTTACCACTGTGATAACAAGGACAAGGCGTTCACGATGTATCCCTCAGAAAAATTAACACTTTGAAGAGAAAGAAATTCCAAGACAAGAAACATACATTTTCCAGAGTTTAAACAAAAAATTGCAACTCGGGTGACATTTTCTACACGATACTCTGACATCCCATTCCAGTGAAGGCAACACGGAGTGGCGCCACAAGAAGCTGACAAGAATAACTGCAAAGAAGAGTTACCGTACACCGTCTCGTCCATTCGTATAAACTGGCAGGTTTTAATATACACCTCTGTTAGCATCACTGAAGGAAAAATATTTGTTTTGTTAAACCTTCATATACAGTAGAACATATTCATAGGAATTACATTTACTGTAATGGAGGGCCAAAACAATAAAAAAATGTTGTCCTTCCATTAGCCAAACTACCCCAGGAACACCTCAACTGACCAAAGCTGCAAACATGAACAATTGCTAGTCGATGGTTCCTGGAGAACGTACAAGTGATCTATCGCCATGTTTCCTCAAATCACCAATAATTCTAAGACTGTACAGTCTGACAAAATGCCACCACAATCAGTCATGAGTGATAATAACTAACATTTTACTGTTGATTCATCACCTAGTCGTTGTTATTAACTATTTGTTTTTGAGTTTCACAATGTTTCAAAGTAACCTACAGTGGTGTTCTAAAGGATGTACAGTTAATTCATTTGGGAGCAGATTGTGTGTTGCCTAGCGGCAATAGGCAACACAACAGTGATCCAACAATGTGCAGAAGGTTCAGGAACCTCCGGGTCTTTTAGTCTGGCAGACAGGAAATCCCGAAAATGTTGGTTCTGACGCCACTATAAATAAAATATAGACAACATGGTGTGGATTGCAAGAATCTTCGAGATGTAGATTTATAGGTCATTCAGTTATATTTAGTTCCTGATCTTTCAGAGTCACACAGATAATTAGCCTACATAACCCATTGCTACTCAAGTAATCAGACATCTACTGTATTAATCAATCAAACATGAACAAGAAGTGCTCCATTTTTATTAAAAAATATTAATAGTGTTTCCATTGGCAGTTACATTGGTAAAAGTTTTACAAAGGCCTTTTACTTGAACCCTTGATTTGTTTTATATAGAGAGCAATGCACTTAATTTACTTAGACCATTAGCCTAGTCCTTACTAAATTCAAAACACAAACAAAATGGGGGATCACATCACAAGCCAATAATATAAAAGAGAGTAGGTGTTTGATTTAACGCCTAATTTGAGCCTTTGAATGAATTAAAACCTTGCAAACTGATTGCTTGTTATACCATCCGCTAATGTCACCTCAGACGTGGTATCTGTTTTTCATTTCCTCTTGCTCCCTGCTTTAAGACACTGTGCTAAATGTGGCTTTGTGAGCAGTGAATCCATTACCTCAGTGACAGCACAATTCAATTATTAGACAGGCTAATAATCGGACTGAATTGATTGTTCACTATATTCGCAGACAAATGGCCAATGCAGGGAACATCCTTTTTGAGAATTCCTGCTTTGAGGTGAGGAATGGATTATTTTGGCTGAAAATGTTACCACCCATAGTGAAGGGGTAATTTTGTAATCTGAGAAAGTTCAAGACTGATGAAACAGATAATGTAATTTTGAAATGTCCAATTTACAATAGTTACTTTTACCTTTATTCATACATGCTTGCATGTAGGAAACATGGTATTTTTCTTCCTGACAGTGATAAGTGTTTTAGCATTGAATGGTTCTACATGATGAGTGTCTTTCATTTTCCAGTCTTAAAGACAAAGGCAAACATGTAGTCCCTATATACAAGTTAATTTGTGTATAGTGAGACAAATGTGTAATCGCCTAAATTGGAGCACAATGAATGTAGAGTTGCATGATTTCCATGACGCCAAGCCCTCTGCTTCACGGCACTTTATAGATTTTTATTGACAGCCATCCTGAACCCGAACACTTTGTGTGTGATGAGGTAACAAAATCCCTCCAGCTAATTGGGCAACATCCGCACATTTGTTATTGTCCAAGTGAGAAAAATACTGCAGATTTAAAGAATGTCATGTATTTTGAAGGATACTAAAAATTCTGAAATAAACTGGCTTAATACATACAATACATACAGTCATACAAGCAAATAAAACACCCATGATTCCTCAAAGTGCCCTTCACATTTAAATAGCATTAAAACTAATGCCATTGTGCCAGCATCTAAGATCACCATGTATCTGTGTAAAGTTACAAGATGACATCGGGTCAAGCCCTGGGTTGTCTTGAACAGAAGCAGCATGTTCGTTTTATTGTTAAGGCCAACCATGTACCAGACAAATGTGTACCTGCACACACGACTTAATCAAACACACACACAAAAATGAATATTTGTTAACCAGTTAAACTGGAGCCACATTTTTTATTACTTGTCATGTTGCCAAAAGAAAACACATTAAAGTGATGAATATTTGAAAGTGAACAAAAATTTGATATATAATAGACTATTTTGGTGTGCGTGAAGAAAAGTAGGATTTGTGTAGAGATGTTGGAGATGTCGGAATGGCTAGTCTATTGGGTGATTAGTCATGGTTTAGTGACATCCCTGTGTGGTAAAATAACTTGTTTCCTGGTCTTCAAAATACATATAGGCCCTAGAAATGTGCATGAAGCAAATGTACTGCCAGACCATGTGTCAGCCAGTTGGGTTAGTAACACAGAGCATAGGGCATGTTAATTGTATACTTTTAGTACATAGTCTGTGTTGTGCCCTCCTGACAGCACTGGTGACATTGATCGTCAATTAGACGTCCTCGGCCATGAGGCGAAGGACCTTGAGTCCCAGAACTGCGGCACCATTGATGTGGTTTTTGCATGTCTCCTCTGCTTCCCAAAGTCAGCAACAATTAACTTTGTTTTACTGATGTTGACGGTTGCTATACTTCTTGTAAAACTTTACTGACATGCTTTCAACAGAATACAGAAAATACAAAAGTGAGTGGTTCTGCTTTCGGCCTCTAATGTGTGCAAGTATGTAAGATCATACTGAAAATCATGGGATTCATCTTCATTAATTATTTTAAGCTTTTGAAAGACAAAGCCGAAATCCATTTATTCCTGGTAAAAATGTTGATGGTTAAATATCTTTGATAAAAATGGCTGCAATACTTTTTCAGCTCTGCAAACCCAGTTGTGACTAACCTGATTTAGCTTCCAATCCAGCCAAATATTAAAAGCTACTTTATTAGTTTTGGATTGGAAAGAAAACCACAGAGGCATTAAAAATATTTTTGTGAGAATGCACCATCGCTGGTTTCTACCTGGGGCCCCAAAATAGTTATATCTGGAATGACAAATAGTTATGCCAGCAAACCAAAAGGGTTCTACCTGGAACCAAAAAAAAATACTTCCCCAACAGGGACAGCCAAAGAACACTTATGGAACCTTTTTTTTGAGTGAGCGGAGGAAGCTAAATAGAATATGTTGGTGGGTGGTTTGCTCAGAGCTATTTTTGTGCAACCGTATGAGTGTCATTCCAGTTTATTTAAGCTGTTGTGTTATGCCATTACATATTATACATTACTCTTTATAGAGCCAACCCTAGAAAATATAACAAACAAGTTCTACATATCCACAAAAAGAGAGGTGGCCATGGCAATCTATTTTTCAGTTTTGTACATGTTTCATGTTTATATATAGAATCATAAGACATGTTTTTTTCCAAGCCTTTATGCACCATACATGGTCTATTTTGATTATTTTGATCATGATTCTTTAATCAATCTTCAAAAATGATTATACAGTAGAGCACCAAAACGGTTCCTCTATGAATACAGTACAAATCATTTACCTATCTATGGAATATGTGTGTATGGACATGAAGCATATTCATTAATTTGCATCAAATGTGTCTACCCCAACAATATGATTTGTTTAGACACATTTACACTGGTTTACAAAGATAGGCCACATGGCTCTTTCCATGTATTATGAAATACACAAGCATTACTTGAGCAACCCCACTGAGTCAAAACTTTATGATTTGTTTTACTTAGTAGAACAAAAGGAATATATAACCTATTCCGGAAGAACATTTTTGTTGGTCTGTTGGTTGCAGAGATTACTTGTAAATGGATGGTGAAAAGCTTGGTCATCTATACATTAGAGCTATTTCACTTTACTCCGAAAAGTTATTTTCCGTGTACGTTACTTTGAAGATGAGCAGTGTCTCCATCTCCCTTGAGTGCCCGGTCCCCAGGGAGGGCTTTACCACCATCCGCCTGTTTTGATTGGTCGACGATTTCTAAACCTTGTGTAGCCATTCGTGCCGTTCTCTTGCACTGGTTGGTTCTGGGAACGTGCGACAGATGAGAAACTGCTTCCATCTGGTATCGGGGGTGATTCTACTTAGCCGCCCCTCGGCAAGACACATCTTGCTTACATTGCTGCTAAGGTCTCTGAGACTCATTTCGTTTCACTGGAAAGCTGGAGAGGACGGGATCCTAAAGCGGCTGCACCGGATTGATCGTTGGGGATGCTACGGTTTTATTCACAAATTCTACTTTTCTCTTGATTCTCGCCTTAGGCGAGTAGTTCCACTGTTGTTTCAATCCATCCACTGTATTCCTGTTATCCAGCGGAAAGCGCAGAAGTGCTTGGACCAGGAGTGATAACGCTAGGACTTGTCGCGTTGGATGTTCATAGCCTGTCATAAAGAAGTGGTCATAGTCTGGAGCTGCTAATGGGACAAGCAGTAGACTGACACCATTGATTGTGGTTTTACTCCAAGACAGGTATGGAATTAAGCCTGAATTAATCATAGTTTTCCGCCTAATCATTTTAGTAATTTCTTTTCCCTTCAGTTTTAAGTATTTTGAACTGGCAAATTGACAGAGCTGTGTAGTTTTAAGATGTGACCGACGTGTGATACAAGTGATAAAACCCAGAGGCTACTAATAACTACATTTTCGATTACACCAGATTCAATATTTACTCAATTTCCGACTACAAAACAGTGATTGTGTATATTAAGTATGCATGACTTTGAATGCAGTTAATTACTCTAATAGAATATACTTGTTCAGGGGGTTGTATTATCATCAGGACTGTGAGAAAATAACCAATCGAATTTTTCCTTGTCACTCACCTATTCATTCTTCGATTCGAGGCTTAAGCCTTTTCGTCCAATTGCAGATTGACTAGGCACGTCTAGTTTGACACACCGTTAAGCTAATAGCCTGCATACTGTAGGCATACGTGCCGATCAATGCATTTTCTGGTTTTAGGGACGAATAACGTGCTACAGAGACAACTTTTCTCTGCAAGTGTAAACGATACGGAGATTCATTTCATTGCAAGAGTTTGTTGCCACATATCAAATTGAAAAATGAAAGGGTATAGACAGCCAGATGATTTCCCTTTGTCGTGCATTGTAATGCGCAAAATTACAAACGCAATATACAACAGAAAATGTGTTATATTTTAAAGGCCGTTGTGTATTGATTGAATTGTGATATTCTGGCATATTTATTGATATTCGATTGACGTTATGCGAATCTTACGTGCCAGATGTGGGCGGTTGTATAGTGATAACAGGTTGGTGTGTTATGTGGTGTATACAAACATAATTCTGTGGGTTTAGAGGCTGTTATACTCTCCGACATCTATCATCATATGCAGTCCATTCAAATGCTTATTTTCTTTGCATTGATCATGGACTTCTTACTAAGATACATTTGTCAATAATTCACATTGGATAACATACCTTTGTCATGCCCAACAATTGTGAAATAGGTTTTATAATGTTTAGGACAAGGTAGCCTAAATAAAACTGTTTGCCTAGCTTGTGACTTGCCCATTCACAGAACCCTCAGTATTCATGTCCACTGCTCAAGACTTCTGCTTTCAAGCTGGAAATAATATCCATTTTTAACCCTCTATACCCCCACCGCACTGTTGCTCAGCGAAATGTCCGACTTTGTTTTTCCACATGTGCTCCTGCATGATGGGAACCCCCTATCAAAAAACTATTTCAAATTTCTTATTAAACATGTGTTGATATTATATATTTCGATAATGCACACATTGGGCATTAAGAGTTAAGAAAGTATATCAAAGGGGTTTGCATTGAACGAAATTAATTTATCAGGGATTTAATCTCTTAAATTAGTTCCCAATGCTTTGTTAACTGCCAGTAGTCACGCTCATGCATGCGTAAGACTAGATGCTGAAAATGTTTAAGCCATAAGTAACCATAAGTAAATGTGAGTCAATCAATCCAATGACAATTTAAACTAATTTGTTACTTCAGTAATGGAAATAGTTGAGACATAGAGAGATTCCATGAAACAATTATCCTCTCATCTCGTTTGAACAAAAGCCAAACCCACAGCTAACATTTTAGAATCATAGCCTTCTTCTACAAAAGATCAGTATAGTGTTCGACGGGCAGAGTGTGAATAGTTAAATGGCACAAATGAACAGACCTTTATAGTTGCAATTTACGGAGCGCAGTCCGGTAAACCCCCCAGAAAAGAATGAAAGTGAATGTATTCAACGAATCAATAGAGGGTGCTGTTGTTCTGTGGAGCGCTTGCCCTGTTTGCTTACCTCGGCTACTAGTCTCTAAGGAGCACTCAAAAAGATGGAGCGCCACCGCCGGTGTTGCCCATGGTCCCACGGGACGGAGAATTCAATCTAACAGAGGCTCTGGCTAATGCTGTGGCACTTTGTCAGGATTAACATCTTTCTAGTCAGTGGCTTCTGTTACCTTCAGTGTCACGTTACCACCTTGGAGTTCTGGGGCGGGGGAAAAATGAGGCACTGGTTTCCTGCTCTGCTCCATGCTGTGCTATTCCAATTCCACATTACTGTGGGTCGATAGAGGAAGAGACTCCATCATTCTGAACAAATAAAGGCATTTGTTATTTTGACTGCCAGCTTCATCTTTTCAATGAGTGCTTCTACTTTGGCGAGAAAAAAAACATTGACTTGAAAGTTTTCCCGGTTTGCCTTTTGTTTTATTTTGCCTCGTTGGATCATGCTCAGCTTGCCAACTTTGAGCTGAATAAACGTTTAAATTTAGTCAACAATTATGATTTAGTCAACACGTAGTCCTTGTCCTCCCAGTGTACTAAAGCATGGATTTTTCTTACAATAAGGTAACAACCTATTAAGAAATGACAGCTTTTAAGCACACGGTGCCTCGGTAATTAGTGGATGTGACCTCAACCTGGGACTTCTGAAGGGTGCATGGCAGCCTAATAAAGACTTATTCAATTCATCTGAAAATGTGTAAAAAAGTTTTGACACACTTCCATGTTTTTGAATGTTCGACAGTATGCTAAATATGGCCTTTCTATGTTTCTGCATCAGCAGCTAGCTGGCTGACAGATTGGATTGAATCATCATCCTTATGTCACAGGACCTAGATTAGGATATAACCTACCCCACCTTTTTAGAATCAAAGTCAAAAGACATTCTCTGTTCACGGTTGGCTTCTTTTCATTCTCTGTTTGTTTATATTTACTTTTACATTTTTGTTTTATTGTTTTTTATTTATGTGAAAGTCCTCAAAAGTGTTAACCTTTGAAAAGTGCCTTTTCAAATTTTTGGGACTTTGTCAATCAGCTAATTATTAACTAACAATTATTTA
Organism: Novumbra hubbsi; assembly: GCA_016801125.1. Classification (NCBI taxonomy): domain Eukaryota; kingdom Metazoa; phylum Chordata; class Actinopteri; order Esociformes; family Umbridae; genus Novumbra; species Novumbra hubbsi. Next base: position 54,839 of record JACXGK010000304.1, read on the forward strand.
TGTATTACTAAAGAGGACTGAAAAGACTAAACATTTATTCGTATTCTAGTTAAAATCTAAAATGGAGCATTCAGTAAATAGAAAATAAGTCTTTGAGAAAAGCAATTTAGCCATTGTGGGTTTGATTACATGCTCAAAATGGAGGCCCTGGTGCACAACTGAGTAAGAGGACAGATTCTTTAGAGTGTCTAGTTTAAGAAAGACAAACTTCACATGTCGTCACCTGGCAGCTCCATTAAAAAGTCCCCATAAAAAACACATGGCTCCAAACAAGGACACAGTATTTCTAAGTGACCCCTAACTATTGAACGGTAGTGTATTTTCCCTAAACATATAGTTGTAGTGCAACCTCAGATTTTGCCCTGGTGTTTCAACTTGATTTCATATTGAAGGGCTGCAGTTTCTTTTGTCCCAGTAGTGCTTACTTCTGTGACTATAGTTTTTCATTATACACAATATTACACAAGATAATTTAATGGAAAACAGTAATCAAAAAGTAGCTACAGTTTTATCAGATTACAACAGAAAATGCTGTCTGAAAATTACCCTACTCAGAAAATGCATGATCTCCTATAGATTTCCGATGTCTTTTATTGCATGAGTATAACCGGCAGCCTTTCTTAATGTTCTGCATTAAATGTATCGTGCTTCAAGACTGACAAAGAGAACCTAAAAATCAGAAGTATTTTACCTCATTTTATTTTCCATGACCAAAAACACATATTTTTGCATGACAGGCACTTCTGGTGACTATGCCTGAAATTATGAATGTTATAAATAAAAAATCTAAAATAAACAACCGGCTGTTATGAAGGATACACTTTGATTAAATAACACATTTTTATAATGTGTTATAAAAATAGATAAATAAGCAATGTATATGCATTGCAGCAGATATTTGAAAGACAAGTAGTCATTTTGTGAAAGAACAGAATGTGTATTTTGCCATCACAATTTTTTGTTGAACTATGTTGGCACTTTTAGGGACAAATGAAGGCCATGTGGTTATTTGACATATCTGTGTTGTACCAACAGCATCTATCTCAAAATGAATGGGTCATAAAGGAATACAATATTAGCCTTAGCTAGCATTGTCCTTTTGCGTGACATTGAAGACGAATGTGTATAACAGTCTTCTGAAAGAATAATCACGGTATCATTCAACTGACAATTTCAAGAAATGTGTAGTGTTTTAATATCGTTTTTTAGTCACCAGTTACGTCATTAATAGCGTGTGAACCCATTTATAGATGTAATTATTGGTTGCAAAACATGCAGAACAATAGCCAATACCATTTGACACTGATGAAAAATGGCCATGGCTCAGTTTATTGCTCTACTCTACTGATTTCTGGACAAACAACTACGTGAGTGCTGAGTACACCAACACTTACTGTCAGGAGCATCAGTTCACACTGAACATCGTTAACGATTTCATGTACAAGCAATATAAACATTTGTTATTTTTTCTGCGTATACTTTGTGTTGCAGTCTAAGAGAAGTATTATCCTAACGCATGTCAAAAGTAAATAACATATTGACTATTCTTCAGTTTGTTATTTACATTAGTATGTAAAAGAAACAGGAACACTGTCAGACTTGGAGTGTGAAAAAGTAGTCAAAAGCCAGAACGTCATGTTTCTTGTAATGTAATGTAATATTTAATTTTTTCACTCTTTCCCCAGACAATTGGAAATGGTTTGAAATTGAGTGCAAGGTGTAATTAGTAACACATGTTGTTCCCAGGTCCTAGGCGGTTTATGTGGATTTCATAGTAGTATGGTCCCATTTTAGTATACGCTGTTATCGTTATTAATTTTCATGTGCAAAAATATGTAACAATATAACTTGTAATTATCAAGTAACATAAGAGAATGAATAGTAACATCAATAGTTACATTCAGCAGGTGAATTTGCAATTTCACATTCCTTGTTCCGGTTGTGTTAAAGCTGAATCCTCAAGAACCAAACATAATATCTATGTAAATCTATGTAAAACCTAAATGTTACTTATTTCGGCAAACTGTAATGCACAGTAGCTATGTATTTGCTGAATTTAATACAGTAACAAGTAAATGTGGTATGTGCAAACATTTGAGTACCCTTCCAGTTGATACACAAGTATTTTTTTCTCAGAACTAAAATGACTCTGTAGGCTTTAATCCAAGTCAGGGGATGACAATTCCAGAACTTAATACATTATCTCTTTAAACCTCTCAGGATGTTGTACATACACAACACTCCACCATCATGTTATTAGCACATGGGAGGTGAACTGTTGAAGTAAAAAAAAAAGATCTGGTAGATCAAGACAAATCTGAAATACAATTGCACATTGACTATTTAGAAATGCAATGCAAAATCTCCACATTACTCTAAAGGAACTGCAGGAGGGTTTAGCTGGTACAGGAGTAGAGATGCACCGATCCACTGTGCACCTTTGCACAAACATGATCAGCATGGTAGAATCAACAGAAGGATGTCATCAAGTCAACAGCTCAGGTATGCAAAATAACACTAAGATAAGACAGAGGCCTTTTGGAATGTCTTATGAAGTTAAAATGTAAATCTGTCCAAAATCATCATAAGTACATTCAAAGACAAAAAGAGAAGCATTTGAAGACAATAACTCCTTGCCAGGTATTAAGCATATGGGTGGGTCAAAATGCATTGGCATTTTGTGGCAGCCGGTGGCACAGTAAATATTATGCGGGTAGAGGGAAGAATGTTTTCTATTATGTATCACCAAACCCAGGAATCGGATGTCCCACAGTCAGTGATTAACTGAAAAGAGCTAGATGTGTTATGCAAGGAAGAGTTAGAAAAAAGGTCTAAAGCAAGAATGGAAAGATTCTTAGCTGTTTTCAAGAAATGTTTGCATGCTGTCAAGTTAATAATATAGCATAAATAACTGCACTTAATTCAAGTTTAAGTTTGTTTACTTGAGAGGTTGTGTAAACTTAACTTATGTATTGAACAGAACAAAATGTGTCTGATGGTGCAAATATTTGCTTTCATTTAAATGGTTCACTTCATATTTGCATAATGGAAAGGTTCTAATTCTTTTTTGAGCTTGGGTGTAAAAGGGTATGTTTTTGAAAATGTAAAGGAATATGCCATACTTGCAAGTGATCAAACCTGAAGCAGTGCACAATCAGTGTCTGAACTTAGCATTAGCATGTTATATAGGATATTTAGCCACACTATTTCGCCAACAGTGTCCGTAAGAATGTCAAGAGTTCAAGCTAACATATTGAAAAGCCAGCCAGCATGCTAAATGCTGCAACAAAGCTTATCTGATTAGGGGGTGATTTATAGGGACTCATATACACTACCAGTGTTGCAGTCTGAATTAAACCTGTATTTTAACAAGCCTCTTAGGAACATTTTAATGTTTTTATTAACCTTCTGCTATTTCCTGGAGGTATATCTTTTGTTGAACTGAATTTTTCTGGCAGCACCTTGCAGAGGCATCCTTTGATTTCAAATCCACATTTGATTAAATTGTGGATTATTATTTTGCTTTTCAAGAACCTTGTTGCCTGTTTTGATCTACCACATCTAAATCGTTTGTTTTGTAAACTATCTGGAATTGCATGCACTTGGCAAGAAAAATAGCAACCGAACATTACACAAATTACATACATTCTTAATTTGTTATTGATTATGTTAAGGACCAAAAAAATAGCAAAATATTAAGGAGCAATGTAGTATTTAATGACCAATAGCACTAAGGATATGTTAATAACAAACGTAATGCATTTATTTTCATACAGACCATATTTGCGGTTTGCAAGTTAATCATATTTGAATGCATCAGCAGTAAAAGAAAGTTACACAAAGTTATGCAAGTGCATATTATTTTAGTATTATTGTGTTTTTTTTCACACAGTACATTTGTTCTGAGAATCTTTTGTTACCTATGGCTTTGTGCATTCTTATCTTTTGACAAGGAGTTGTAGCTAAAGCTACTGACATTGTGATTCAGCTTTTGCTTCTTATCATCTGCATTTCTTTTAACTTTCTTTGAAGCTGATTGTCTCTTCCCTCTTTAATTTAAGTGCACACGTAATGTGAATTCAAGGCTTGTTGTTGCATATGAGCCTGCACATGATGGCAAAAATCTTCTCCAAACTACACACAGTATCCTTGAATACAATTTTACAGCAGCTTAAGCCTCCAGATCTTAATGTTTTTGTCTTCCATAAAACACACAAAAGCAATTGACAATAATTCTCTCATACATGCTTTTGTGCAAATACTAGTCCATGAATAACATTTAAATGTATGAATGTAAATGAAAAATCTTGGATCTTATCAGCAAATCCGATTCCTAGATGAATTCATTGTGATAGTGCCAGTCATCTTAAGAAACTGCTTTGATAGCCAAGCTGACCTTTAAAAAGAAAGCAAACTCCATAAGGGACTTGGCTTCAATATACTGTACTGTATGGTAATATGGCTGAGTTTGCTTCTGTGTTAGGAGACTTTAGCTCTACTTTTCTTAAAGGAGAACACAGGTGGTTGTATAAAGCATAGCTTTTCCATATCAAAGAAGAAAAAAGTATATGTTTTTTTGTGGGGTACAGTTTTAGTTTGCTTGAACTTTGCTACACTGCTCAATGTCATTTTTAGACACATCATGAATATTTCTGACAGCACTTTTCTCTTTAAATCGAATGTCATTTTAAGTTAAATAAGCAAGGGCACTGAGGGGAGGGGGAGCGCAAATGGATAAATAGATGAGCAAGCTGAACAATACTGGTTTTGACCTTTTATAATAAGATAATAATACACAGAGGATTTAATTAATGCAGGAAAGCCATATGTTATTATGGGTTCCATTTGCTATGGAAATGCAGACAGCTAAAATTACACAGATAACCCATTTTGTGTTAACCATAGAATGGAGTTTAAATACAGCCAAAGGATTGAAAACAATCTCAAAGGTACACCTAAAAGGAGTGTGACACTAATTTCAAGTTTTCCTGTTCTAGAGATGAAGTTCTCGTTTATTTTTTAAAGAATATAAGGAATAATGTCCATTAACATGGATAGCTATTCTATTTAACAATTCATAGTAAGTAGTTCATTTTATATGGTTCGGGGCTCTGGGTAGGTGAATTTGTCTTTAAATTTGAAAACCCTGCTTATATCGGGCACATGGCCATGTAACGAGAATTTGCCTAAAATGGTAGTGGTCAAAGCCATTAATCTTTGGGCGACTGTGGGAGCTGGGTTTTAAAATGCAATCATACCATGTCATTTTCATATATAATTTCTTATTACAGACAAGTAGAAGAAATAAGTGAAAAATTGTGCAATGGATTAATATACTTTAATGGTACCCATAGTTACCATAGGTAGTGCAAACCTATACTTTTGCACACCCTATTTTAAGATGACCAAGTAAACATTTTTACAATCAGATTTTGCTCTTTATGTCTATCATAGTTTGACAAAAAATGATGACCTTCTGAAGTAAATCATAGGGGAACTTGTCTCAGGCCTTCATCTTTCTTGTGAAGTAATATATATTTCTACTGCTGTGGGTCTTTAAAATTAACCTTGTAATCAACCTCAACACTTAGTTTCCTTTTTAGTATTGTAAGGGGCAGAGGAGGAATTGATTAGCAATGACAGGCTCCATTACACCCACTCTATATAACCCTAATTGTTGGTTTCCACCGCACCAGCCCAGTCAACAACAGAAAATCAGCTCAGACACTCAGATAGTACATACGGTCATAAACTGTGCAGCCCATACGCCCCCATGCTCTAATGCTAAGCTAACATCTTTTTGATTTATAAATCCCCCGTAGTCTGCAATCAGTGTACTAAATGCACCAGGTTCATTCATTATCTGCTCGCATGATACATTTGCATAATCAGCTAATGCTTACGCTAACTCTCCTCCTTTTATCCATTGCTTTGCCTATTGGCTGTGTGAGAGTGCAATTAAACGTTTCAGAGATGTGCACTCAATGTTGTATTAAAGATGCTCCCCCACCACTCGAAAAAAAAATGCACTTAACTTTGATTTCTTTGACACTGACTTCGTCGTTTTCGATGAAGGAAAGTGTACTTATTATGATTGTCAGATGTTGGTTTTCCAAGACAACTAAAGAGGAACGCAATTATTGTAGGTTGTCGTGTATAAGAGCTTCTGCTTAATGACAAACATTTTAAAAATAGTAAGTGTGTGTGATATTCCATGTGTTATCACAACCAACGAGTGATGTAATACACAATTTTATGAAATAATAATAATATAAGAAAAAAAATCATTATCACACCTACTGTCTGAAAATTACTTAAAATCTCTCATGTGGATATTGGAGGATAAAGAAGAAATGTATTTTATTTATTTTTGTTCTAATGTTTGTGTAGCTACTCGGGAGATGTGTCTGTAGATTGTAAAAGCCAATCAAAATAGCATATGCATATCTAATTTTGATTCCATCTGTTTCTTAAACAAGAAGTTGGCAAAGTAACTTAAATTCACTGGCACAAACAACTACTTAAATGTCTGGACATTTTGCGTTTGTGACATTTTAAATTAGATGTTAAGCATTAACAACCCATTCTCAAGAAACATAGTTCCACCCTGTCTTTCTGCTGCCATAGAAGAAGTCATGTTCTATTTATTTATTTGTTTATTTTCTTATGGGGGGGAAAGAATACAACATTTTACATTGGATTTCAAGCAAGATAGCTTGAGGTGTTAAAGACAACACCAATTTGAATAGGCCTTTTGTAATAAATGCTTATTTAAATTACAACTATTAAACTATTTGGGATCAACATTGGTTGTCTAACAGAGGAGGATTTCTGATCCAACTTTGGTTGTCCAACCGGTTAGAGATCCCAGCAAAACATAACAACCACCAGGGTGAATGATTATATGCAAGGGTAATAGTGATGTAGTGAGGATTGTAAACCGCTACCCAAGCCTGAGTTGCAAAGCTCACACAAGCTTAGCCCTCTGCTGCACCAAACGCTAGTCAACGCTACATATCGCTTTGAAATAAACGGGAGCTGTGCAAGTGGCTTTGCTAAGTGTATCATGACCTTTATCTGGGAGAGCTGGTGCGGCCATCTTTGCGTCCACATCCTACTCGAGAACCGAAATGCTACGTGGGAAATTGAGTAACACATTATTTATTCGTAAGAATAGCAAGCTAGGGATTGCTTAAATTAAATAAACAACATGCTACGTTACTTGTTACCTTTAAAGTAGTAGTTTGTCTTGACTACTGTTACGCAATACACCCAACACGGTGGTTGATCAGCTACTGCATCACTACCTCCCTCTCAGCAGACTTCTGTCAGAATTCCGCTCAGGCTTCTCCTCCCTGAGCTCAGCATCAGCTCCATCAGCGAGGTCTGTCTGAGCTGTAGCTACTTGTCTTTACATTAACCCACACTGGTTTGTTAGCGCCCTGCCATTCAGCCAGGCTCTCCCCTTGGTACCTTTCACTGGGGAATAAAGGAAGACAAAAAACACAACATTATTTGATCTGTCTGTGTGTGTGTGTGAGAGAGACATAAGCCTGTCTTCTTTAGGAAACGGCAATAGTTCAAACACAAGCTACGCCAGACCAGGCGTCATCTTGCCACAGCTGGAGAAGATGCCTCAGCCTCCATGCTATAATAGGTATATGTGTCCTTTTGAAAGCTTTGGTAATGTATTGTAAAAGTACTTTAAGTCCTGTCTTTAGACAGTTCAATGGGCCGTGAATAATCAGTGTGTGCTCCCAGTTGTCTGAGTCTTATGGCCACACTCACGCTCAGAGGGGGTCATGATGTCAATACAAGTTACAAAAGGAATGCACTCTACAAAAGTCAAAATGAAGGCTTCTAACCCGATGCCAATTAAGAAAATGCAAAAGAATGTATAAACCTACAGTATGTATGTTATTGTATATTAACATTGGACAGGTTACATAGACAAATGTGAGTTAAAATGTAAGTTTGGGAAATCAACATCAATTGAAAATGTGCTATCAGCATGTAAAGGGATGTGTATTTGAAAGTAAAGGGAAATCCATATTTTAGGGATATTTCAACATTATAAATATACTGGTGTTAACTGTATTGGAAAAAACAATATCAATATATATATAATTTATACACATATGTACATATACGTATGCCACAGCTTTACATTGAACTGTAGACATTATATATTGGTGACATCCAAATGAAATATTTTTTATGAAAAGGTATTTTGAGTCACTTCAGATGTGTTTATTTGTTCGATTTTGAGTTATTTAGCTGACGCTATTTCATATGAGCCTTACAGTTAGTGCATTAATCTTATAAATGTGTTGGTGAGAACCACATATCACAGTCAAATACAGCCTCTACATTCCAGCTAAACAAAGGACATTTAGTGAATTTCGGGAAAAACAGTACATTTTACAATTCATTGTTAGATGGTTCCTTATATTGGCAGGAAGATAAATTATAAGATCCAAGAGAAACTATATACTTTCAGGGTGAGAAACCATCTAACATCAGGTTAGATGTGAAACTGACCTTTGAACTGTCCTTAACAAGTGGAATTGTCCTGTTTAATAACCGCCATACGTTTTCCATATAGCAACATTCATAAAAGAATTAATTCAAAAACAGGCAGATTTTACACATTTGCATTTATCTTTTTTAACTTCTTCATAAGCTCTTCGGTTTCCATACGAATTATCACACATTTTAGAGGAGAGTTGGTGAGGCAGGCTTTTGAATTCCTATTACATTATTTTGTACCACGCGTGCACTGTAAGGATAAGTGCAGTCAGCTTACACTCTAGCTGATGTAAGAAGTGAAACAAGGAGTTAAACAACGAGACCAGATGCACTCAGTCTGTTCACTCATTCAAAACCTTCATGGCATTCACAACTTTGTCCTAGCGATCTTCCTAGCTTCGGAATTTCTCATGGAAAGTAAAAAACAAAAACGGTCTTATATGGAACAAAACTAAACCCTGCGGATGATGAGCAGGAGTGTGTTTACTTCTTGTGGGAGAAGGATGCAGGCTGTATACAGTGGTATAATGTGGCCTTTCCTTCCATCCTGGATGCATTACCATTTTATAGGTATGCAAATGATTTCCTCTTTCGTCCTTTTTAGATATTTTCAGTCGTTAGAATAGGAAACGAAGTGTCATTGATTACATTTGTTTATTTAATTTTGCACATCCAAAGTTCTCATTTCCTCTAGGGGAAATTGTATGGGAATCAATAGAGTGAGTAATATAAAGAAAAGGGTGAAGAGGCCAAACATGTGAACCAAATGGCGATGGAACATCTGGTGGCCCGATTAAATGGTTTCACTGCTTTTGACGTGCAGATTCAAACCACAGAACCCATTGAAATACAGCCACACACAAAGGCAGGAAACAAAAATTGACACCATATGTTTTGAAACCGATGCCGTGGCTCTTTTTGATTGGCTTATTTTCCTTCAAGGGGATGCCTTAATGGGGTTACGAAGGCATATATATTTTTTTGAATGTAACCATTAGGACCAATTTTGCTCTGTGTCTCTTTTCTCGTTTATTACTGAAGCATACATTTGTAAAGGAGGCTGATCAACCTTTGGTTTAAACAAGGAGCGTTTTGTCTGACACAGGAATTCTGTTGTCCACTGTTTTGGTTGTCAAGTGCTCAGGGAAGGCAGGATGTGAGCCGCTGCCACAATGGCCCTTTCATCCAAGCGTCTCAGATTCTGGGAGATTCAGTCCTGGCTCTTTTCACAGTGCCCTAATCTCTTTATCAGGCAGTAACAATGAAGGATTGAGCACCCCCCAATGCACAATTATTTTCTTTTCTCCTGAGTAAGACCCTTAATTCAGGGCACATGGAGGGGGAATGGTCAATACTGATCACACTTTGCCGGTGGACACTACGCATTGTCTGAATGTAGCCTGTGTGGTCAATTCTTGTTTGACTCTATTGTAAAAAATGCAAAAAAACAAAAGGGAGGGGAAAAGAGAGTAAAGAGGAAAAAAAGTGTTCCTCTCGCATCTATTATTGTTTGCTTGGGTTGTTCCAAACTGTCATGGCAGCTCTGCATCAGTGAACCCATTCACGGCTCTGGAATTGGCACCTGCAGTATTAGACCCCACCAGCTCCTCTGCTCTGTCTGTGGGGTAGCCATTTTGAATTCTGTCCCAGAGCTGTTTGTCTGCCTCCAGTGAGAGGGCAACTCTAGCTAATTTCTTATTCTGCATGTTCGGAAAGTACATAAAAGTGTTTTACATCCCAATGATTTGTATGACGCCAAGTTTCATCTTATTTCCTACCTCTATAAAAGGTTTCTTTATAGCGTTCAAAATCCTTCTTCTGAGAATGTCTTTTAAAGTATTGCAATGTATAATAGTTAATTGAAAGCATTTGGGCAATTTGTCCATGACTTGTCTTTAGGGTGAGTATCAGAGTAAGGTATAAAGGGTTACTACTTGGGCTAAGTAGCTGAGATTGTGGGTGGCCAAGTGGTAGGTTGCCATTAAGGAAATGAGTTGTTTCTCTTTATAATTGAGGCAGTTGAGCATTAGCAGAACAACCAGTGGAGGACGGGCAATATAATGTCATGCTCACTGGAAACAGCTGTGGGTTGAAAAATTCCTGTCACTCCCACAAGGACATTGGGGCTATAATGTCCAGGAGGGCTGTCATTAACATGACACTCGGATGGGTGTAGTAAACGAGGGCCTGATCGTAATGGAGGGCGGGGGGGTGGGGGACATCCATGCTTTCCACCAGGGCTGTAATGCTATCATGTCTGACACTCCCACCAAACACTTGAGAGAGCAAACAAGCCCCTGATTCTATTTTCTGTCATGTAAAACTGTTGTCTTTTCATGTCCAGCCCAAAAGGCTGGTTCCCATTACTAAACCCTTCTTTACGGACAAAGAACCATTCACCTTTTATTTCTTTAACACTAGGAGGGAGCTTGCTTTTGAAGACCTAGATGCATTATTGCAGGCCTGACAGCTGTTTCCATTTGAACTACTCTACCTTAGTTACAGCAGAGCTGGTTCTTTCCACAGCTTTCATGGTGATGACTATCATGTCACGGTGAAGTTAACGGGAAACATAGAGCATTGGTCTATGTTTGTAAACCTCTTAGACTTTGTGCTGGACTGTGTTCTTCTCACTCAGGGAGAGTGGAGTATGGCTTGAGACAGAGGTCAAAAGGTTCTCATAATTAGGTGGAGTTGTCCTATTCTATGCATGTCAATGGTGCATTTTTGTAATTGGAGTGTTTTTTGGTATATAACACTCTGATTGGAGAGAGGGATTAACAGGGTGATATTGGACTTGTTACTAGCCCAGAACTCTTACCCTTTCTGCCGAGGATTTTAATCTCTTACTGCGGTGGTTCTTTTATATTTGGAAGCTTAATTGATAGTTAGATAGATAATGTGTGATACATTTTGATCGCTATATCGCAATTGTAGATTTTCTGAGATCTAGCAATAAGGTGATTAAAAGCACAATTACTATGTGTAACAACACAATTGACTGTATTGCTTACATAGAGTAGATTTTTTAATTCACCAAACATTTCTACCTGAACCACATCAACAAACGTTTTACTAATAGACTCATAACCCTTCTGTTATAGTATAAACCAATGCATGCAATCATGTGCACTACAAACACTGATGACAAAATGTTGCAAATGTTCTACCCACTTTTTGGAAAGTTGAGAAAAAAGTATCTTAAGTCATGTCAGCCATCTATTAAAGAAACAACATGCACGTTTTGTAATCATACTCTTACATTAGCGCATAGAATCTAATAAGCACCCTCCAATGCTGACTGACAAGAAGTTGAAATAGGGACCTTTGGCAATGGCTGTAGACTTGACTGAATCTGAACTAATTAAGAATGCACTTTTTGCCCCCAAACATAGACCTTTATGACAAGGTTCCCTTTATGTTGCAAATAGATATTATGATGGATATGTTCACTTTAAAATCTACTAATGCTTTAAGAAACATTGTGTCCCGCCAGATCGTATTCAAAATACCACTTATTATCATGTCGATGGTTTAGGTAATGCTTGTTTGTAAATTCTTTATTCAAACCACCCTAGAGTTTTTTCCAGTTTTTTTTTCGAGAGATGCGGCAGCCTTGGTCTCAGTACGAATAAACCGTTTTAGAAATGATCTGCCGACAAGACTCGGATGGATGGGAGGAGGGGTCACATGGATGCTTCACACATAGAATGTGTTCGCCAGAAATGCTGATGTTTCTTATACGCTCGTCCTTGGTGCCTTTATCTGCTCCCATCTCCAGGTCAAAGCTATGGAGGTTGCCATAGAAATGGCAGATGGCAGAGTGGGACTGAACTCCATAAACAATGTAAAGATTCACCCATTCGGGTCTGCTGAATGGCACAGTGGTATATTCACTGCCTCGCAGTACAGCTGTGTCATTGTAGACGGGGGTTGAATCCTGTCACAGCCTCCCAGGGGCCCGGAGGTGTGAATTGGTTCAGCAACGTCCGGGGTTGCTGGTGTGGATGTCGGATAGGGTTGTCTTGACAGGCTGCGCTCTAGCGACTCCTTACGGCAGGTCAGGTGCTCTCTGACTCGATCGAAGTTGTCCGGTAGGCTTGTAGTTTGCGACCAATACTTACTGGTTGGACGAGCAGCTGTGATTACAAGCAGATCAGCCTGGCGAGATGTGCTTCAGAGAACATATTTCCATTTTTTGCTCTCCCCAACCTTCTGGGAGCTGTTGAAGAAAAGCCATCACCGCATACTGGAAATACACAGAAAATGCGAGTCTCACCTGTTGGAACTAGAAATATGCCAGTTGTACTGTGGCAATGAAAAATATGAGTGTAGAACATCAGTCGTTTTTCTCAGGAGAGTATGCATGTGGATGTCCCTGTTCAATAGCACTTAAACAGCACTGTACATGGACTACCTCTGGCACATGATACAGCATGAGCAATTCCGTCCGACTTGAAGGTGAGGTCTTAGTTTTGAGGATTTATCTGAGTCTCTTGGGTTTCTGTATGTGTTGATTAGGACAGCAGTGGACCTGTGGTTCTGTGTGTGGCAGCATTAGGGACTGAAGCTGGAGCTGCATGTGGCAACCGATGTGGCCATTTATCACCAGCCTTTGCTCTGCAAGCAAAGCAGCACCTGGGGCCCTCCACAGGAGGGTGAAAGACTGAGGTAAAGAAAGAACAAGAAATGGAGGAAGGGAGACGGGGGGGTGGAAAAAGTGAGAGTCGGGTCAGACAGGAATGTGGATTTCTGCTAAAGCCATTAGAAAGTGAAACTGCCTTGCCCCGACTGAGATTTCTGAATGGATTTGGACAGATATGACATTGATACTAAACTGGCATAATTTTTCATCTGCCCCTGGCATTTTTCAAAAAAGCCCATTAAAAAATGCACTTTGTACTTGATCTTGCTCTGATACGGAGGCATACGCATAGGGCCTGCTGGGTTAAGGTGGTACCTTGGTTTTTCGAGCCCTTGATTTTATGTGTTGAATCAAGCTGACCAGAGAGGCTCATTTTCTCCAGCCCTCAGAAAGCAGCAAACATAGCCAGTCAGCCCCCTAACCCACGTAAGTGGCTTGTCAATTACATAGTAGAAATGCGGGGGAAAGGTTCTTGACGAAAGCTATGACATACGCCAAAGCAGCCTGGAAAATTCATTTGAAAGCAAAAATAATTGTACGTAGTTACAGGGGGAAAATAACAGATTACTGAACGTCTGGCTAGAGGCAGTTCTGTATGTCAACAATGATTGATAAGAAACTAAAGATATAGAAAGTTTAGAGAGACAGACAGAGAAGAGAGAGTCAAAGGAGGAAGTTTTGTCTTAGATAACTGCATATTTGTTTGTCTTGACCCTTTTAGGTTAAGATTTTTTTAATTGATTCCAACTGACTACCAAGTGGAATTACATTGAAACAATTAATTATTATTTATTTGCCAATTCATTATTGTTTGATTAAGCATAGTGTGAATTGCTTTGTGATAGATTGGTGTCGCCTGTACTACTTCTTACACACAATACGAATGAATTAACCTCCATAGAGATAAAATCATTCTGGGAAAAATGTATAAGTTATGCCCTTATACCCTAGCAGGGTCAATACATTCACATCATTAAATAGTTTTAGCAGCTAACTATCTAAAATGTTTTTTATAGTGATATAACTATAAACAAGCAGTGTAAGCTAGTAGAGGAATACAGACATAGCTTCCAAGGATTTGCAGTTGTATTTAACCCACATGTAGCTATCTTGGCATTTTAGCCAACTACTAGCTAGCTAACTTCATACTACATGTGGTTATGGACTCCAATTTTTATACTAAAGCTCCATATTTCTGGCGTCTTTTTAAAATCATACTTGTTGGTGGGAACCTTTTAAATGTAAAACTAAACACGAAATATAAGCTGAAAAGAATGTTCACTATGTCATTGAAGACAGCAAATTGACTTAAATATCTGATGTGACACATTCAGATTTGTCACTTCAAGGCCAAATGCTTTGACCAAAACAATGACCTATGTCCTTAATCATTGTACTACATGACCTTTGTCTTTGTGGATGAGAAATGGGATTCATACTGGTATGGGCCTTGAGTGCGAGTCAATATTATTACTTTTTAAGAAGGGTACACAAAGTGGTCATATTCTGTACTAATAACACAAATCTGCCCAGCCCAGATTGAAGGAATTATTACTTTTTCATACAGATAATAAAATGTGTTTACTGCGGAAGCTATCCAATTTACTTATCCTATTTGCCGAATAAAAGCAGTTTCGTATGCAATGATTATTAACCATTAGAAGCTGGAGAGCAGGGCACACTGAATGAAAATGATTGAATGATGCATTATTAAAATAGCGAGGAGGAGTCGTGCTGCCTGGCTCAAACCTTTTTCATTATGTCATGAATTATTTCACATTGTCGTCTGTGAAATAATCAAGAGGCCATGAAAAGGAAGTGAGACATGAGAAGTGAGAACGTGTGCGAGGGAGTTATTGCGCCTGAAAAGAAGGGGAGAGGGGACGGAGAGTTGGGGAGGTCGAGTCTGAAAGCGAGGAGCTTATTTCACACTGGATCTAGCACACCGGAACTAATCAGCCATGATGGAGACGTCGGCAGAATGCACAGAAATCCTCATAAGGTTGAAAATGACAGATTTAGTCATTAGTGGCAGAGCAGAACTTACAAACGTACATCTCCCGGTCCCCTCGGCGAGTGGGCGCGTGTGGTGGGAGGCAGCCAGCGGTGATGAATGAGGGAGACGCTGTCTGCATCCTAGTTCGTCCGCACCAATGACTCTTAATACCTGTAGATAAACCCCTGCCAAAGCCTTATTTATCAAATGATTCAGGGTTATCGATTCTTTTTCTCTCACCCATGTAACAGGGGGTTTGTGGGTGAGTCTGACGCGTGCGGGCAAATGGTGAAAGTCCAATCGGAGGGATTGAATCAATGGCATGGAGAGCAGGCCGGGCGGCGTTTAGTATTCATCAAAGTGGTCCGGAGCCTCTTTTAATTTGGCATGAGACAGCGTGTGTATGTCAGTAACCCTGCACCTCACCTCTGGCCGCGATGCTGTGAAGTAATGCTTGTTTAAATGGAGAATGGGACTCTAATGGAAGAGCTTTTCTTTTTTCCCGCCGCTGCTTTTTCTCTGACTCATGTCACTTGATATTCATTGGAGGCTGTCTGTGTGCATCTAGCTCAGGGCTTACTCTTATCAAGATAACCATTCAGTAGCTCAGCTCCTTTGAGTACTGAGACACATAAAAACGAGGGATACTATAGGTCACTTACCAATGACAACAAAAAAGCAAAGAAGATAAATTGCACTTCCTTATCATCAGAAGAGAAAGATGTCTTTAGGACCAATGGCTCAAGACTGGCTTTAGATACAGGCATCTTACATTTGGAGAGAATGGTGGAAATATGAATGCAAATAGTGTAAGCTCTACATGTATTTTGAATACAGAAATGGTGTATGGCAAAGTTCAGGTATTTGTGAGTGTGGCAGATTACCCAAGGGCTTATCTCATTAAATGCAGTTCCTTTATCTTAAATAGGGCGCGTTCTTCAAACGTCCTCCACTACACTGCTTATCAGCCTGTCTATCAGATGCATATGCAGCCTATTGCATGGCTTTGAATTATATCCCAATGCTATTTGGATCAGAATGCATCTTTCCCACTGAGAGAGCTGTAAAATCCTAAACAAACAAGTACCAACATTTCAATAGTCATTGATTCTTTCCACAGTATGTAGGCAACTTTACCCCAATGAAGTATAAAGATGTATGACGATAGATTGATGCAATCTCATATTTGGCATTACAAATCCTATTAGTCAGCACTGGTGAGAGACAATATCATGGGCTTTGAATGATGAAACAAAATAGTGTTTTTTCCCCCCCCGCAGAAATTAAAGATGGATTTAAATGATTTGATGTTTATTCTTTCCTCCTTGGTGAAACATTGTTTTTGAATCGGACACCCACTCCGCTGAGGCTAAATGTATGTTAAAAGCATATTGAATTCCCCTCAATTGCGAGTTTTCTCCACAGGTAATACGATGCAGTGTGAGTGTCTCTTTCAGAATGAATTGCCAGTCAAGGAGGCAAAGTGGAGTGATTTAATTTGGGCACAAGTAGGGTGATCGTCCGCCGAGAAGGTCAGTGACCTCTAACCGGAGAAATATAGTACTGCGCTCGGTGGAAAACGCTCATAATCTGAAAAAATACATATTCAAGAGGTGATCCATAAACATCATCTGCAGCACTGCTCTGAATGTCAACATGCTGAGGAAAAGATTCAGGCTCTGTGAATCACCCCCCTCCCCAAATCGTCTAGTCCTACCTCATCCCATTCTTTCTACTTACCCGTGCCTCTCCAAACTCCAAATGTATTACATGCACAATTCCACTCTGACTCTCCCGCTGTTATTACACACTCAAACTCACTTACATTGGCTGGCTGATCTTCTGTTCACCCATTGTAAAACGGTGAGGATCTTTGATAAAGATGGAGGGAGGTTAAAGAAATGGCACTGGAACTCATTACGAATGTGAGTTTGTGTGTCTGTGGTTGTAGGATTGATCTACAAAATATAAAAATAAAACACAACGAAAAGCATTCAGGGTTTTGTTGAGGGATCGGGATTTAATGCATTTCTCCCCCTGTCTCTTTCTGTTTTTTAAATAACAGGAATGAAAACTGCTTCTGAACAGAGACAGAACAGATGACTTGATGATTTAATTTGGTGTTATCAACAGCTCAAGGGGTGTGTTAAATGGGAGCTTCACAATGGGTAGTCTGTTATCAAAAGGCCCAGTGGCTCTGAAAGGAAGAGTAGGTGAATGATGCTTGTCAAAACTGACGTTCCGATTTTCTCTCCGATGACCTTCTTCTTGCACCCTCTCTAGGAGAGCGAGCAACAGGAAAATCGTTTTCTGCTGGGAACTGATATTTAGCCGATCTGCTCTAAATGCTGGATATCAATAAACCTGTTTCATGCCACCATATTTCTGGTCCAGAAATGCATAGCAGAAATTGAAAGCGGTGTTTTTTTCACAATCGAAGGACGCCTATGTCCATCCCAACTCGATAGTCTTTTGCTTCTGATGGCTTGTTATAAGAATTCGGGTTGTTGTTTTTGGTTCCCCAAATCAATGTGTCAAGGATGAAGTCTCTTCTGTGGAGATTTACTCACATTCCACTCTATTACCTTCTGCTCTTGTTATGTATGGAGGCGCACGCTGTTAGTGGTTGCTTATTCATTCATTTTGTTCTCACACGTTTCATTTGAAGTGGGGGAAATCAAGCCCATACGGAGCTGTCGGTGATGGCATCATGCACGCTTCTCCAGGGAATCGCAGCACGTTCGCCGAGCCGGGTTTCTTTAAAGGCGGTTATTGTTGTCTTACTTTGATGTTATATTGACTTTGGCAATGCCTTCCATATTTTTTTTATTTTTTTTGGTCTTTTCTTTCTACATTCAAATTCTCGCTCGCAGAACAGATCATGCGGGCAGGTGTACACACATATCTGAATGTGTGTACACAAGCCACCGTCGGGATATTTCTGCCTGCTTCTCACAGTGGTTTTTACCATAAGAACCTGATGATCGATTATGCTTTTGTGGATGAAGTACAAAAACATTTTCTCTATAGTCTAAGTTCCATATGAGTAATCTAGGAATGTGTCCTGAGATGCCCACGTGTGTATGTGTGCTGTTGGGTGTGCGTGTCTTTTCGTATGTGTGCGTGGGTTCGTGTGTGTGTGTGTGTGTGTGACTGGAATTAGTTACATCAAATGTAGAGGACTTGGATAATGTTTATCTGGGAAAAAGACTGAACATAGAGCCTCAGCAATTAGCTGCGTCCTTTTTGCATCGCTTCGTGGCATTATGTGATAGTCATTTTCATCTGACTGGCAGAATAGAATAACTCATTCATTCTACTCTGCTACTTTTTGGGGTGAATTTTGGCCCTGTTCAGCCAGATTGGTCGTGTGTGTCATTATCTTTGAAACATTGGCATCATTGCACCCTTCAATGCCACATAGCTGTGGCTGGAAAATCCTCATTGAAGCTGGTATAATTCAAGCCCAATATACTGTGTAGACTAGAGCATGCGGTAGTACTCAATCAAAGAACAGATGTTACTATACATATTATTTTGGTTTGTGTAGAGAGAGCATGCCATGCTTCAGTTAAATCTGACTACAACGTAATTCATTTGACATCATTAAAATAATTGGTAGTTTTTTTTTTGTATTGTGCCACATTGCGACCATTTTAGTGTCTGGACTTGAACCCCAATTGAACCCTTTTCATTCCAACTAAATTAATTTTCCCATAACAGCATACAAAGGATATCAATGCTCTGTAAATGTTATGATTAGAGGAATGCTCTATACATGAGAGGAATGCTCTATACAAGAGAAATATCTCTTCAACAAGTCCACCGATCGCCCTCTTTTAAAAGCCTTTTTTACGTTTACCGCACAGTATTTTGGTATTCAGGATATAACCAAAGATATAATTCATTTATTTTATTAGCACCCTACAAAACTCAGCAATTCTTTGACTTATTTTATAACCTTTTCACTCAGCTATATCAAGTTTAAACAAGTATGGATGTAACTGCCTTACAGTTACGATTTAGAAAAATGTTCTATTTGTTATCCAGGAATTCCGGGTGAATTATGACAGAGCATCAGAGTCTGTAATCCTAAAACCTGCCATGAGAGAAATAGACTAATTAAGGCTGTTTTACTCCAAGCTAAGGCAGTTTTATGCTAATGACCCTTGCAGAAGGCCTCTCGTTTTAGCTTCACCTCCTGACCCGTGGTCCTAAAGCCAGATGCATCACAGATATGGGGACATTTATTATGGTCCGAACTCCTTAAAATATGCAGATTACTTCCATTCTTCAAAGATGCCTAACTGATGGGCGCAGAAAACGGGGACAAAGGCATTTAACGTCAGTCTTTTCAGATGCAAATTACTGGTTTACTCACAGCTTTGCAATGACTAGATTTTCTTTTGGCCGGTTTTTAGTTCATCACTAAATTGCTTAAACTCACAAGGAGACCTAGTCTGGCTGCCATTAGTGTTAGAGGCATAACGACTCACCGAACCTGCACATCAAACCATGGCTCAGTTTGGTTTCGGTACAGCAAGAAAATGAAGTGTCAATGTTCCTGGTATAGAACTGTCATGTTGGGCCTCTCAAGTTTCTAGTCTGGTGCTGTCTTTTTTGTCATATGGGACATGGGCTTTTACCAGTCGTAAAGTTGAATCTGTTAAATGCGTTTATAGGCTTTGAACTTGTTGAGAAATTGTATTAGCCAACAACCAGAGTTAGTCTAAAACAATGACTAGAGCTATCATGCTAGCAAAGATTTAATAGGGTGAAAATGATATATATATATATATATATAAAGTAATGTTAAAATATTTCATCTTGTTTTAAGACCTATATTTTATCTTCTTTCAAACAATATCCATAGATATAAATATAAACCACCAACAATTGCATTTTAACCATGATATAATCGATTTCACAAAAGATTTACAAAGATGCAATTTCATGCTGAGGAAAAAGTCAGGACACCCAATGACCTAATAGCTGGTATTGCCCCCTTTGACTAAAATAACCCCAATAACATGCTTCATATTACTGTCTACCAGTCTCTGTCATCAACTGGTAGAAAGCTTTCCTCACTCTTCCATGCAGAATTGTTTCAGCTTTGTGATGTTTGAGGGGATTCTTGCATGCACAACCCGTTTCAAATCACCCCACAGCATCTCAATAGGCTTAAGATCCGGGCTTGGCCATTCCATAAAGAACTAAATATTTCATGGGGTGTACAAACTTTTTCACATTACTGTATATTGCTTTAGAACTGCTGTTATAGAGGTCGTTTCTCTAGCAGCTGGCATCAGATCACCATGTTGGACAAGTGGGAGCCAAGGGTGATAGTGGTTTTCACTAGTAATTACTAGTTACCGGAGGGCTGTTCAAGTTAACTTCTTACTTGGTTACAAGCGCACCAGGACACAGCCTCTGTCTGAGAGCTGCTCACTTAACTATAACTATAAAGGGAGTGTGTCTTCTGCACGGTAAGTTACTTTTCATACCCTACTCTGGGGTAATGTCATGAGCTGTACCTGATGAGAGCAACGCAGGGAGCCAATTCATTGACAACTACCACTTTGGGTTCTTTATAAACTGATGCTATTTGTTGGAAATCTGCTGAAATGGTGAGACATTTGTAACACTGCTACAGGGACATTCATAACACTGCAGCGGGAATATATATATATATATATATAGATATACATATATATGTAATCTATGTATATACATAATGCATAAATATTTTACAATATGTTTTCTTTGTTATTTATTGGGCTAGTCAGAATGAAATGCCTAAAGCTGCATGAATGCAGAAGGGAGGCTTTGTGGTGTTTTGGCAGCTGCCTAGGCCATATATAGATTCTAATTACGATTGAAATGATGACGGAGGATCCTCCAATTCAGGTTTATCAACCAGACCACTTCATAACATCTTTGTGCACAATTAGTTGCTAGCAGTGACTGTTGCTTTCCCTCACAAAAGGAGGGTTTAAAATAACTGTCATTTTGTTGATGTGTTGATTACACATTTATGTGTTTAGGATTTTGTCGTTTTAACAGAGGTCATAGATTTACATAGAGGGATAGACCTACAACGCAGTGCTGCGATAGGCGCCTACTAAATGTCCTTGATTACTGAGATACTTTACAGATATTCTCATTGGTGACACATTTCTCAAACCTAAGGTCCATGCTGTCAAACAATTAACAGAGCCAGATTAATTCACAATATTTTAATTGATTGCACACAAAACTCTTTGAACCAAGGTCCATGTTTTCACCACTGTTAACAGAGCCACCTAAGCCCTTGGGAATGTTTACAAAACTAACATCAACACTTTGATTGATACACCCGAAACATAAATATGCACATACCGTGTCTTCCAAAAACAACAAACAGAAACTCTACTTCAGTTCAACTTCGAGTTTTATCGGCCATCTTGTAAAATGAACATGGCATGTGCTCAATGGCCTTACATTGTTGCCATTCAATTGTTGCCATTAGGCTTACTCACAAAACAGGAAGTGAAACTATCCAAATTGTTCACACAGCGATCAGCACATGCCTATGCGTAACGAACGATAGAAGAACCTGAAGAGAGATTTAGAATAGAGGAGGATACGGGAGAGGAAGAGGAGGAGGGGACGAGAGAGGAAGAGCGAAGCAGGTAGAAAGAGCAAACGAGAGTGGGAGAATATAGGAAGGGAGGAGAGAAGACAAAAGGGAGGAGGAAGAGGGCACACAAAATAATCTCACATGAGAACAACTCAAGTTGACTATTTCAACAACCATGGTCTCAGCCTCAGACAGTCTAGCCTAACATGAGCAGATCTACTGTCTCTTCAATCATTCTAACATTCCTGAGAGTGAACAGGTAAGTGCATTGTGGACATTGCATTACTGTACCCTGTGTCAGTTCATACTTAAGACCCCTGTACATAGACTAAATGAGGTGGAGGGATAATAGAGTCATACTAGTTGCTAAATGGATTCTTCCCATATATTGTTCAGAATGGAACCCAGAGGGCCTTGGGGTGGATGACAATGCTGCTTCTCTCAGAGACTCCTGAACATGCTGTTATAAGCATGGCGATACAGGACAACAACATCTGCCTCGATGAAATACAGCAACTAAGAACACTGGACAATCAAGACTTTCTTAACACTCAACAACGCTGCGTGGTGACCAATGATCTTGTCCTAAAGAGAAATGTCATAGCATAAAGCAGTTGTGCCCTTTGCCAGGAACCCTGGTAGTGGGGAGGAGTTAGGAGTTCAGTTTGTCGGAGAAAGTGCCAGCGTTCACATGTGATGTGTTCCATGAAATCTCTGCTTTACAACGGTAATGAGGCCGACAACACATGATTACTTGCAACTACTCTTTGTGCCAGCTGAGCCATTGTTTTCCTGCGGGGAGAGTAGTGCCTCAGAACCTGGTGGCGCACTTCTTCGGGCATTGTGCCAATACATATTGTAATGTTAAGAAGCAGAAACGGAAGCCTCCCTGTGCCTAGCCCTGTATGAACACATGCTCCCCCTAGCAGGGAGCACGTCCACGATCACTCATCACGTATTGTCTCTTCATTGTCTTTTCATGTCTTAGGAGGATTTTGGAGTTAGACGGCGATGCAACACACTTTGAATGGATTTATGTTAATTACAGAGACATAAATCTCACATAAAATCCGAGGAGAGGGAGGAATGTGATTGGTCAGCGTGCCATGGTCAATGTCCCTGGTCTACCTGGAAGCAACGTTTATTGTACTGTAATATCAAACTACCATTTAGGCTCTAAATATACAAATATATATATATTTATAGATATATATATATTTCCAAAACTGTCAGGAATATATACAAATATATATATATATATATATCTCCAAAACTGTCAGGAATAGCCATTTAGCTTACAGTAAAGAAAAATACTTGAACACATTGAAAGAACTTCATGGAATCCGTTTCTAAAGGATTGCGGAACTTGCGGACAAATTGTGTTCTACCAATAGCATTGCTGTGTGGCTATGCCAAAGTATATTATCTAATCAATAGAGAACTTTTCTGTAGCTTTGATGATTTTTTTTTTTTTTAAGATGTAATCTGAAAAGGCAGCACTCCATTCTACAATGGAATCGGGCAGTTATTCAACATTAGTTTCAAGGTCTATGTTAACTGTCTTGAGTGCATAAACCATAGTTTGGAGAAATGTGAAATCAATTGACAAATATTGTAATGAAACTGAGTGTCAATTATAACTTGAAGCAATTAGCAACTATATTTTCTTTTTTGCAATACAATGATTTCTTATTGATTTCATACACGTAGTCATGGCTAAGAACATTTTGCCAATCAGTAAACCTTTTATGGTAAATAATATAATTATACTACCAACAAATGGCACACATATAGAAGAGTGTTAACCTAGGTTATAATATAGAGTTATAGTAAGAATTGATTGAGCCATTGTGCAACGATTGAGTGAAATAACCCTTTTTGAGATGACATGTTGTATATTTTGATGCAAGTACTTGTGTGTCATTTATTTAATGTTTTGAGTGTTTAGTGCATTTTGCTAATTAAATTAGGCATTTTGGACCTTCTGGTTAAATGTTTTGAAAACGTAAATTTAGCTTGTACAAGGTTCTCCTACAATCAAGAAAAACTTTAAGGACGATTTACTGGGATTTCATTTGCTGGATATTTATACCCAGAAGCTATATTGATTTTCACCTGGAAGTTTCATAACATCCAGGACAGAAAAGTGACAAATCAATACACATGGTTTAGTTTGTCAAATAGCAATTTGTCAATTTGTGGAAATTAATTTGAATAGCAAAACATGGAGCAGCCTGATGTGATTTGTTTTGCATTAGTCATTGTTCTTTAGTAATTTTCCTTAAATGCTACGATTCATTATGAGTTTTTGTATTTCTTGGAACTTAGGGCATCACAATACTTGTAACAATCCATCATCTAAATCCAAACCTGGCAGCAAGGTCAAACGGTGAAATTATGTCTTGATACACTCTGATTGACAGTGCATTGAGGCCACCTGGAAACATTTGAATTCTCTCTGGCAGCCGAAATCAAATCCAAAAACTCCACAAATGTTTGCCAGGCTCCAGTGACACGGCTCAACGCAATATTGATGCCGTCCCAGCAAAGGGGAGAAAAAAGAGCTAAACTGACTTTGTTTGGGATTATCATGGTTCATAAATCCCAAAGGAATCAAACTCAGATACCAAAAACAAATGTAAGGCGTGGAGGATTAACAATATCATTTCTCAACTTTCAAGAATGAAACATAGGAATCCCTTATTTCTTTGATATCTGTCATATTAATATCTTATTAAGTTGAGCAATTTATGGGTAAAAGCATAGCTATGTGCACGGGGGCCGAGATAGCTTTGGTTAAAGCCAGAAAGGTCTATATATCTTTTTTTTTGGTCTCCTTTGTGCAGTTCCTGAAATGGCGGATTTTGTGTAGAGGGTGAATGCCCTGTCAGGCACGTTTCCCCCCTTCCATCCTTTCCCTGCAGTAAAAAAGATCACTTCATATAAAGGGGGGCGGATGAAGCCATGGCCGAGATACAGCTCCAGTAATGCTGCATTAAATGTTGGATTAGACCCAGATAATACCTCGCCCAGGGCTCTGGGGCTCCAGGAGACAGACCCAATGATAACGGTAGATCGCTTGCCGCCTCACAACATTGCCAAAGGTTAATGTTGTCACAGGCTGCCCAGAACTGTGAATGTTTTTATTAATGTCAGTTCTAACCATGGCAGACTCCTTCAGAGGCTGTGGTTTCGCTTGCATACAGATATTCCCCATTGTTCGGTTATCAATGTGTCCCGTCGTGCTTTCGGGTTTGTGTAACACACTGCGGTGTGTGGTAGGAATTCGCTTCCCCCCCCTGTGTCAAATCGAGACACAGAGTCCGCGTGGTAATTTAGGCAGTGCACATCCTGCTGATCTGTATATTATGAGGGGCCCTCATCCGTTATCGGTCTATGTGGCGCCGTTTGAATACCCTCTGTACAGACCTCACTTCTGAATTGAGATAATGATTTTGTGAGGACTTTGAAGGAGATGAAAATCTCTGTCAATATCTAATTTTGAAAAATTGCATATTTCCCGTTCGATCTTTTCAGGACCTTTAGAGACAGGTAGCAACACGCCATCATTCATTTTCTCCCCAATTATTCCTCACTATAATGTGCTGTGAGAGGAGAGTGTGATAGGTAATTTCCTCAATGGTGACACCCAAAGGCTTGAGCTATACAGTAATCGACTTTGGAATATGACTCGTTAGCCTGCGTCTGTAGAATCGACGATATATGGGGTTTGTTCTTGGCGAATAGATGTGAGGTTTTATTATTATTGGCTAATTATTGATGGCCTTAAATGCAAGACCTGGTAAGATAGCTAACAAGTGGGATTAAGTTTATATACTTTATCCCTTTGTTTATTTCTCCCGCTTGGCACATGCTGAATCCCTCAAAGGGGTTAAGCCTATCAGCTGTTGTCATCATGCTAATGTTTCTCAAGGCGGATATGGTCGGTTAGGACTGGGGCAGTCCCATCACTATTTGCACAGATAATTGGTATGGTTGTGTTTTGGAGGCAGAATCCATTACATAATTATGATGGTTTTTTAATGGCATAACATTTGATGAATAGCTACACGTTTTCTACACCGAATTATTAATGTGATTCATGAATATTTTGTTCCAGCCATCACATTGAGTGAGTTGAATTTTCCTCATAATGATGACACAAAGAATCCCATCAGCCCAGGTAGTAGCTGTGAGCTACTACCTGGGCTGTATTTCAT
Source organism: Novumbra hubbsi (assembly GCA_016801125.1). Taxonomy (NCBI): domain Eukaryota; kingdom Metazoa; phylum Chordata; class Actinopteri; order Esociformes; family Umbridae; genus Novumbra; species Novumbra hubbsi. Next base: position 80,848 of record JACXGK010000304.1, read on the forward strand.
GGTTAAACTAAACACAGATCTGCAAACGTATGTTATGTGTTACATCTGCAAACATTTTCCTGTGTTATATTCTCTTGCTGGAAATTCTGGGTTTTCTCTTCTGGTTTATTTTCACTCCCTCCTTTATCTCTGTCGCTCATCACCTGTGTTTGCCTAGACACCGTGGAGACACTTTCAGGTCTGTTGCTCTTGGCCATGAAATAAACCAGTTCAGTGGCTGTGAAATGTCCAGTTTAGCATGTATTTAAAAAAAATGAAATCCAAAGGCGGCATACCAGTTACAACCACAAAGTATTTTTTCATGACTGAGCCTTTATGGTAGGTTATCGTCAAAAACCAAACCATACACAGCAATTGTTGCCAGTAGTGGTTCTAAAAGATCCTTCATGGATTGAGCTTATACACTATTCTGCTACATAAGCCACATTGTAGACGATTCTTGTCTTCAATGTCATTATTCAACCTGGCAGATTCATTACCACAGACGTATTACTTACTTTTAGCGTCGGCTAAAATTACATAACAATGGACGACTGTCGGCATTGGAGATGGCAATGTCTGAATTATTAGTCTGTGTTCAGTGGTAGTTCTAATTTCACCGTTAAACTATCCAATAAATTAGGATTTCCCAAGAGCAAACAAGTTGTCAAAAACCTATTGAAAATGCCAGTGTCAATGTGCAATTGTTAGGCCAAAATGTTTTTCTGGTATGATACCTAACCACTGGTGCCATTGTAATAATTCCCATCAGTCCCCTAACCATACATTCTTTTACCTTTATGTAAAACATTTAAAGAGCTCCATGTCAAACAGTGTTAGGGGAAAATGCTTTCGTATTGTTTCAACTGTAAATTTACCCATACAACCAAGATATGCTATTCAATAATGATAGAAAGTTCAAATAAACAATCTTTCAATCATTTTGTCTAGCAAAACATTGCACAGATACTGTAATATTGTAAACAATTAAGCTTTTACCCGCTGTGAAGAATGGCAATTATTCATTGTATGTATTTTCTATTTGCATGAAAGTAATAATAACTGAAATTCAGATGACGTCTAAGTATAAACATAATTGACAGTATAGTCTTTGCATAATGACTGAAAGGTGATTTCCCCCAAAAATATGTTGGTCTTTTTTTTGGTCCTGCATTCACTGCCTGGCTGTTGTGTATAGTACTTGGTCTCCAAAATGTGGTCTCCATATTCTTGCTGTGCCTTTCATGACTGAATTAACTAACCCCAACCCCAGACGGTCTATTTCAGTGTCTCACTTTCATCCTTTTGTCTCATGTGTCATCGTCAACCCATAATGGTCGGGATCTGTGGCCGTTTGTCTCCTGTCCCCTAACCTTAAGAATCCAAAGAATGTTATGTTCCCTTTGCCTCAAATCAATTCCAGACGCCGCAGTTTCCTGCTCCCTAGATCCTTTGCTGGTTGGCTGAACTGGGCCTACTGAAACTCTAGCTACTCCTTAATTTCCAAGAATATGAAAAGGCTGGGGAATTTAAGGTTTTTGAAACTAACTGTTTGATTGTTCCATATTTTGAGTGTAGCTGTATGAAGCTGCCAAATACATTTTGGGTGGTTTAGTTCTAAAAACTAGAATCTCATGGCAAACCAACAAAAAGGATGAGACATAATTTTTATGAACGGATTAAAGATATTTTTGAAGTATCTTGTGGATGATTAAATATATGAGGAGGTGCAGATCTCTTTAAAGAATAAAAAAAAAATGATATCTAGTCCTTAACATTTTTAGATACTCAGTGACATGTAATATTAGTAATTGGACTTGGTAAAAACTAAAGACTTAATTATGATGTTATTGATGTGACACAAAAGCAGAAATCCTACATCTTACTAATTGGAGGCACTAACAAAGCATACTGTTAAATTACCTCCTGATGACTGCTTGTGGTTAGTAGTGGAGTACATGCCGTTTAGGTTCACAATACATGTGAACGATTTTAGATGGGTGCAATTAGTCTATTTCCCATTCAAATGACTTGCTGCTTTTTGTTTTTGCCTATGTTAATAATTTCTGTTCAGCAGTTTAGAAAGCTGAATTCAAGATGACATTTTGTTCAGCATTTTATGATGCAAAGTCTTAAATAATGAAACATTTGCAACAACTGCAACATCCAGAAAGTTTAGTTGACTACATGTTGAACATGTAGTTGGCTAAACTTCCGTATGTATCCTACACGTTTTGTAATTTACAGGAGATTTTCTCTTTTGCTTTACTTTGTGTTTGCCTTGCTAAACCTTATTCTCCCCATCGCCGATTGTTTATGACCATCTTTAGTCTTTTCATTTCGTTTTTCTTCTTCTGTGTTTTCTTTTTCTCAGCATATGCGGTAACAGCACTGTCTTATCGAGGCACCCAGACGATTTAAAGGAGTCGAAAATCATGGCGGGTTGTCCGCATAGGCATTGAAACCATTCAGCTTTTTCCCACACTGCTTTATCGACCAGGAAGTGACACGATCAACACGTCTGAGGGTCACCTGACAACCCCTGTTAGCTTTCTATGCATCAAAATCTTAAGAAGAGGAGTTGGTAGAGCCTGATGAGTTCAGGGAATTCCTGCTGACTCTGCCTTTCTGCTCCCCAGAGGGCCAGTACTGGCCGATTTCCAATGATTTTCCAATCAGATCTTCCTCTTCATCTGGTTTCCCTTACTGCTTTTTGTGGACTGATAGGGGCATCCTGCCTACACACTGCCCTCTTAAATCCTGCCCCCCCCTCACCCACACACACACACCCAAGTAGCCGGGCACGCAAAAGAACCATTGTGGTCGACTTGTGAAGGGCCTCTGACCTTCAGATAGTTCAAGGCAAGGGTAACCGAACCTGAGTGCTGAGCCTTGTTTGACACGGTAAACTGATACTCATTCATAAACCTTTCAACTCCAAGGGCATACACTGCCTTCCTGCGCGCACCGGAGAGGAGCCTAGGGCTATTCTGGAATATCATCACTTTGAGTGCAGCTCCTCTGTGATACCTCCCTCCTCCGCCATCTCTGTCCCCTCAGTAACGAGACTCCCACGATCGCTTCCAGCTCAGCTGCGTCTTCCGCAACCTTCGCCTCGCTCTATTTATCCGTTGCTTTCCCTGATTTCCGGCGTAGGGCAAAACACTGGCTGCTCTCCGTGTAATCGTCTGTTTTTCATGGCTCTCGTTGTCCCTGTGAGCAAAGGCAACCCCCAGAAACCTGAGCAGCGACGGCCGCGGTGTCGGTTACTCCAGTGCGTGCGCCCTTCCTTCACCTGTACCTGTGCTTCTCATGGTGGATGATGCCATTAGCATATTATTTTTGATTTTGGCAGCTCCGGGGGGAGTGAAGAAAAAAGCGTGGGCATCATTCACCTGTTAGAATACAAATTACCTCATGCTCTGCAGTGCAGAAAGCCTGGAGTGGGTATTTTGTTTGTGAAACACCTACTCCGATTAGTCTCTGTAATTGAATGGCAATTAAGAGTCAGGTTACGTCCTGGTAGCACAAACGTTGGTTTCTTTTCAGTTTTTTTGTAGCTATTTAAGGCCGCAGGAAGCAACCCACAGTAATCAGAAACCTCTCCAAAGATTGAAAGACTCTTTCAGTTGTAGCTCATTGTTTGTTTCACCCCCTCTTATATCTGCTCTCAAGGATTTTAGGCTGTCAGAGCAGTGATGTACTACTTGCTTCTAAGGTATTTAATTACAGACACTTTATCGGCTTAATAGGTAAACGGAGGATGGGTTTCTCAAAGTCGTTGGACAATGTGGATAACCTTGTCATCTGCGATGACTCTAGCATGTGTTTTCTTCACGGCCGTGGCGCCTTAATATTTAAGCTGAATGAAGGAATACCAAAGAGCCTTCCCGTCTCAGAGTTGCCTGCCTGTTTGTGGATTTTTCCCGATCACTTGACCCTGACCACCTTCTTCCAACGCTGTAAGAGCGTTGGTGTTCCTAAGGTTTTCCACAGAAAACCACAGAAAACAGAACAGGCCCTCAGGTGGAGGCAGAGGTCGTACAAAGAAAGACAGCGTCGGATGAGAAAAACACTCTAGCGCCTGTTGCACAACGCACAGATCGCTGGCACACCCGTTTCATTCCTCCTCATGAAAAGGTGCACATGTGTAGAACCGCGTGGGCTGGCTATATAGATTACGTTGCAAACATGGCCCGATCTGCACAGAACGACGCTTGGGTCTGTAAAGGTAACATCGGCCCACTGCTTAGAGTCATTGTCTTATTCACGGCAGGAACCTTTTTAATTGTTGTTGCATTCCACCTCGCTTAGGCGGTCATACCGAGGGAGTGCAGTGGCTAATTCAAGTAGTGCAAGGGTGACACACACGCCAGTCTCAGAGGAGAAATAACTCCACTCTTTTACCTCCCCTGAAGCCATACTGTAAACCATGCATTAAAACTCCACTCCACTCTCCATCTTCAAAGCTGGTCACGAAACGGGAAGGCCAGGATGCAGGCAGCACATGGAAAATTCATTCCAAAGCTGCTCCATCCCTCTCAGCGAGCCCATCTGTAACGCTATAGACTCTAGTCGTGGCTCCGCTCTTCATGTCGAGGTGCCTCCCCCCGTCTTTTTTCCCTCTCTATTTCCTTTACTCACACTGCATAGGATACTCGTTGTGTAATGGCTGCACCCTAATAGATAAAATGAAATAAAAAAGACTGTTTGCGGACAGCATTCACGCCCATCAATACACGGGCACGCCATGGTGATAGGAACTTATGGTGGCGCTTCCACGGTCCTGGAAGACAGGGGAATATATCACATCTACTCAGACATGAATCACCTTTATTGCTTTAGACCAATTCCATCTAGACCTGTGTGTGACTGGACTTTAAGAATGTGACCGCCATGATAGAATATGACAGAGGGAGAGAAACATGAATAAAATACATTTCTGCTGGGCAGAGAAACAGAGGCCTCTTGTTCATTTCCTAAGAGGTTCTTTTTGTCTTGTATAGAAGGAAGTGGAGTAAGTTGAGCCAAAGGTTTATTTTAGACACTCTTTGTTTCCAGGGCCTTTTCCTGATACCATTAAGTTGAGCAAATGCCCGCTATACCTTATATTTATGATCGTTGTACGCACAGTATTTTTACGATGCGTCATATATATGAACTCAAGTAAATTTTCTACAGTTACAGAGCAGACTTCATGACCAATGTTTGAAAAAAGTCAAACAATCTGCAAAAGTAGTCAACATTTGAATGTTAAGATAATAGTGGAGGTTAGGGTTATGATAAAAGGTTGAGGTAATGGTCGGGGTTAAAGTTAGATTGAATGGTTCCTGGAACAATTCACATAATGCCTTTCCGGGAGTAAACCTGCATCCACAACTAGACGCACAACGAAACAAACCATCCAGAGGATGCACTCCATCCTGTATGCACTATGCAGATGTCTTTGTAAGAAAGCAAAACTGTTTAAGTTGTACGTAAGACGAACGCCTCTGCACAGGGAGCACGGCTCCATACCTTCCTCTGTGTCGGCTCTCGACATTGTCCTGTCTGCCTCCGATAACCACGGGGGAGCCATTGTGTTTCCTGCTTTATGAATAAATTGCACGGCGAAGAACAAATCTCCCAGCTATAAAAGTCAACCCCAAGCGCCGCAGAGGCTGAAGACGTTCTGTACTTATTGAGACCGTCGGACAGACCCTGCCCTGGTCTACTGTGGGAACATCCTCAAAAGTAAGGATTGTTTTCAGAATATTTATCTAGCTGAAGAGCTGGTATGCACCGCTTAACCAAATGTATTATGACTACTGGTTGGAGTTGAGGTAATGTAATAATAACAACCCAACTGAAACGGGCTGCTCAATCAAGCAATGAGAAATGGTATGCCTTTTACGTTCGTAATGATGTTTTGGCAAGCAATATTAAGCAATGGCGTGGAACTAATACTTCTTCCACTTCCCTTTTTTCTATTTAAAAAAGTGAGTTGTGCTGTTACGGCGCTCCTGAATCGGATGCTGAAGACACTTGTTTGTCCAAAGGGACGGTTCCTCTGCCTGGTGCCTCACTCCTGATCTCTTTTCATGGCTGTGAGAGTGTGAAGTCATTGGCTCCTTTTAGAACAGACTGAAGGGATTGTTTTAATTGTCCCTTACTGTCAGGTCACTGCTTTTCTCGTCAGACGTCCCCCTCCACCATTGGCCATGGCTGCCATTGAACAGCGGAGCCAAAATCATGCACGAAATTAAGGCCAAGGATATTTCTAGCTGCTTTCTTTTTTTTTTCTTCGAAAGTAATTTTCGCATTTACCCCATTATTCTCCCAGTCTCAGTGGTCATTGTGCACGTCCGAGAAACTGTGGTATTTCCTCACCCCCCATTAAGTAACACAAACTCTCACCATTATTTCCATTTTCCAGAGGAATATGATTACGTTACACCTCCACTTATAAACCAGTGCCTGCAGCTATGACTTATCCACCTCTTGACAAGATTGTGAAGGTGCTTTAGGGCTTCCAAACAGTTAAAGGACAAACAGTTTGCGGGGTGTCTAATTAGTAAGTTGTGATAAAAGCAGTGCAATGGGTTACAGATAACAATGGTTAGAATGTTTTTAATAGCATTTTGACCATAACCTCACAAACACTCACACACGCACATCACTTTAACATAAATTATCTTAAGGTTAAGGAGGCCTCTTTCCTGCTTATGTTCCTGAAGTTTACACGTGTATATGCCTACTGCCGCTTCAGATAATCTAGACATGTGTTCCATACATTTCTGATTGGAGAACTGACTATCTGCTATTGCAAGACCCGTTGTCTACCAACTGAGTCAAATGGGACACCAATCTCCCACATGCATTCCACAGCACCTTATTGTGCTTCAAATCTCCCTATGTCAACCCTCCCTATGTCAACCCTCCCTATGTCAACCCTCCCTATGTCAACCATCTCTATGCCCTAGAAATTTAAGCATAGCCTAGTTACTTGAAGTTATTACATCAACTAGTTACATAATATGACCAGAAACTAGTATCTTAAATATTTAGGCAGCTGCTGATATATATTACTCCTTCGCTGTCTCTCACCATCCCACATTGGAGCAGTACTTAACTGTCTAGCCGTCCGCTAATAAGTGACTCACAATCACTGAATTACAGTAACAGATGAGGAATTTAGCATCGCTGGTGAATCACCATCCATGAGTGACTTTAGACTAGACTACTTATTCAGCACATCTGTCCAAGCCAAGAGGGAAGCAAATAGAGATCGATCTTTAGATGAATCATGTGTTAGAACTCTTTTGAATTTGTCTCAGTGAATAGGCATTGCTGACTACAGATGCGGATGCTTTGATACTTGGCTTTACATTCCAAGCGGCAAGATCACTGAAATGTTTGCGTTTGTTTGTAATTAGTACAGCCAGGCACAGAACACCACACGGGCATAATGATAAACGTCAGTCAAACGAGAAAACAAACATTTTCAAAGTTCTTAGAGCAATAATATGCCTGCAACTTGTGTTGATTGTTCAGTGTTTTTCAAATCCAGGTTTGGGTGGCCCGCCCCCTTTACCTAGAGGGGTGGTACTCCATGGAGGAAACCGTATGACGAGAAAGAAAATTGCATTGGTCTGGAGGACATATTAAGAAGATCTTCAAAAGAGAATAAAAAACAAGGCTTGTGTTTCATTTAAACAAATGTCGACTTGAAATATGTGCAAGTCCGTCTAGTTTTGAGCAGACGCTAGTCGCGTCATTTCATCAAGCCTTTTGTCTCATGCTCCTGTCTCAACTCCTTTGAGTTGACACAGATTTAAAACAAAAGATTCCGTCAAGGAGGTTCTGCCATGTCAGCGTGATAGCATTAGCTGTTCTTTTCTAAATGTTCCCCTGCAGAGTGGGCCTGTAGGAGCCATCTTGGATTTACTGGACAGGAATTAATGCCTGTGATTCTTGAGGCATTTAAAAGGGAAACCCAAACGGAATTATGACGCTTTGAAGGCAATAAAACCCCTTCTGCACGTACGGTTGCCTGACATTTTGGTGGCCAGTCAATAACGAAAGGGAGCGTAAAAGGTGTTATAACAGTCGAGACACTGGAAAGCATGAAGCGTTATCAGGCATTCATTATGGGGGCTGACAGTGGAGAGGTCCGACTGAGTTAGGGTACCCATTTCCTTACTTCACTGGTGGGTGCATTTTATTTGGACTTTATTTAAGGGCTCTGCCACACAAGCTAAAGATTTGTCTTTCTTTTTTCACTCCCCTCCCTCCCTGGGTTTTTACTGCTGGACCATGTGTTTAGCCAGCTCCAGCGAGAGGCGTCTTTAAACAGTGTTAAACATTAGCGTGCCAGTTGGGCTTCCCGCTCGTGTCATTGCTGAACTGCTGAGTCTGAAGGTTGTTTGCCGCTCATTGGATGAGAAAATCCCCCACGAGTCCACTTAATCCGTTGTCTGCCCATGAGCAACCAAGCAGGAAGTGATGAAAGCCAATCATGCGCCTGACAACGGCACCTCATCTAGTTAATTGCTGGATGCGTAACGTTATCTATTGACATGTAATGAAGAATGCTTTCTGCGCAGTTTTGACTTAGGAAATCAGCACTACACTGTTCTCCTCTTCTTCCCCTATTGTCCCTTTGTTGACCATGAATGTATGTGAAAGAAAAATAAAGTGATGCTGTTTTACCAAATTTGAGTCTCAGGGGAAATAGTTGCAAGTTTTTCATCTTCACCTAATAAAATGCTTCCAGGGACAAAACGCATGGAACATTTTAATACCAGAAGACCAGTGGCTTAATGTGTAATTAAATAAGAGCAATATGTTTACTACTTCTGTCACTTAATTAGGGAACGATACAGAGGCACAAAATGAATTAATATGCTGAGATTTAGAGAGAAGTCAATTACTACTTTGGTTGAAGCGTGGGCCGTCGATAACCACCGCTGCAAAGAAGCTTTGTCTCCGGTGATTTACTTGTGTTTTTCTTTCATTTCAGGCCCACGTCGGGAGAACAAGGAGGAGGAGGAGCAAGAAGGAAGAGAACGGGGTTTGTGATGAGTTACTGCGTGAAACCAAACCAAAGGTTCCGGTGAGGTTCAGGGTCCAAGTCCCCCTCGGCGAACCAAATAAGCGGTGTGAAGCCACCATCCAGGAAGGATCTCAGAGGGAAGGTTTTTCCCCCCGGGCTTACCTTTGGATCCCGCCTCTCCGGGAACGCCGGGGCGCACGAGCAGGAAGGCGTAGTAGCGCGGGGTCGCCGGGCCAACGGGCAAGCACAGGATGTGGGAGGGACTGGGACTGCGGGTGTTGCTGGTGAGCTTGGGCGCCGCGCTGTGCAGCGCCGCTGCCTCCTCGCTGCCCCTCGAGCGTGGCCACCGACGCCACCTCTCCCTCCACAGGCACCGGGAGAGGGCCGGCAAGGAGGGGCAGGTCCTGCACCGCTCCAAGAGAGGCTGGGTCTGGAACCAGTTCTTTGTCATCGAGGAGTACACGGGGCCGGATCCGGTGTTAGTGGGCCGGGTAAGGGCTGCTGTGTCACATGTCCCGTGGCTTCCACAACTTTCCTTTTCACCTTCTACTGCTTCCTCCTCCCTATCGGTTGACCGCTGGTGAGTCGCGGGGGTTTCTATTACCAGCGCGGAGACCTTGCAAACTCTTCAATTTGTTACACAAAAGCAATCAGCGACCCACTTGATTAAAGGTTATAAATTGGATTTCCTTTTTAATAACAAAGAATTCCCCAAAGACACTGACAACTGGGAAATGGGCGATTTATGGGTCCATATAAATGATGATTACAAAGGGGGACCTACAGTAAATGTGCCTTTCTAATTCCACCAGTGACTATATGGTACCTTATGGTTAATAATGGACGGATATCCGGACCTATCAGCTCTCATGCATTGGGGCGTGACACACACCTGTGACGCCTGTGTGCCAAATCTCTATGTTCTTACTCGTTCTAAGAAAACGCCTCCTGTGTATATTCACCCTATTAACTTTTGAACAGGGCCTCCAAAGCACTTAAAAACGGCAACAGTTTCACCTGGGTTAGACACTATTCTCCTGCCACAACACTGTGCAATGTGACAGCTTGTTGTTGGTTTACTACAGGTTAAGGACCAAGATGATTCAATGTACTTTTTATAAAGTTACGCCCCTCAAGAAAGAGTGCAGTGTAGCCAGGACAGACAGCCCGGTCATGGTGGTTTTTCACGGACTACATTACTCATCTGGTTTGATTAGATTCTGGTGAGAGGAATATCTTGACATTTTATTTGGTTTGAAAGATTTTAGAGATACCGGTTAAAGTAATTATAAAACATTTTATCACTTGCAGTGGGCTAAAATAAAGATTCATTTAGTGACTTATCTCTGAATAAACTCTGCTGTTCCTCATACTTTTAACACTTTTTTTAGGTAATTTCAAATTTTATTAGCCACCTTTATTCTTTGAATCTGAATTAAATTGGAATAATAATACAAAATACTTACACCAGTTAAATGAGGGCATTTTTGTAAGCAGTTGTATTGTTGAATATGAGCTGAATAAACGACCTGAATCGGCTACATGCATTTCCTCTTGCCTTAAGAAGTTTTAGAAGTTTTGTTTGTTTGGTATTTTAAATTGCACAAATGAACGTATCAGCTATGTGACAAGCTCTGTTGAAAACCATTTCTCACTAAAAGTCCACTGAAGATTTACCCAGGGTACTTGACATGTATCATTGAGTAAAACACCTGCTGGGAGACAGATCCCATTCAAACTGTTTTAGCTAATCTAATATTCCCCAGACCTCCAAAGGTGTGACAACAGTGTGAATTTGGAAGTATGCCTAATCACCTGATAATTGACTAATTGTAACTCTGCCGTGTTGCACCTCATCTTTATCAAGTACTGTAAATATGCTGTACACTGATTTTCCGTGTTGAAGAATAATATTTTGAAAAAAGTTTTCTGTTGGCCTAAGCTAATTTCATTTTAAATGTAATCACATTTACATGATTGCCTTGAATGAACGTGCTTTTCATTAGCCATTTCCCTATTGGTTCACACTACCGTGCAAGAAATGCTTTCGAGAAAGTCCTTCAAAAACAAACAGTTAATGACAAATTAAATTATTGAATCAAGGAACAAAACCACCAGTGGGGTGAAATATTTTGCTTGTAACAAAACACAAATTCAAGGTTTAGAGTCTAATTCTGACCAGAAATGATTTTTGGATTTCAAAATAAGATATTTAGTATGAAACGTCTGAAAACAAGAATATCAGGCGGTACCTGCAGCCCATGCAGGATGCAAGGGTAGTAGCTCCTCAAAGATGGCACATACAGACATACAAAACTGTCACAAGAAGGTTTGCTTTGTCTCCCAGTACAGTCAAGAGCATGGAGGAGATACCAGGATGTGGTCAATAACAGGATGAGAGCCGGACAGGGCAGTAGAAGAGCAACCCAGCAACAAGATTGGTTTCTGCTCCTTTGTGAGAGGAACAACATATGTGAAAGAGTCCGAAGACGCATTGGTGAACGTTTACTGCCTGCAACATCATCCAGCATCATCATCCAGTTTGGCAGTGGGTTAGTGATGGTCTGGGGAGACATTTCCTTGTAGGGTTGCACAGACCTCCACGGTAACCTGTTAGCCAACGGTAACCTAAAGGCTGTTAGGTGCCAGGAAGAAATCCTCAGACCCAGCGTCAGACCTTATTCTGGTGCAGTGAGCCCTGGGTTCCTCTTGCTGGAGAATGTCCGGCCTCATGTGTCCAGTGTTTAGGCAGTTCCTGGATGATGACAGCATTGATGCCATTGACTGGCCCTCATGTTCCCCAGACCTGAATCCATTTGAGAACCTCTGGGACGTTCTGTATCAGCGCATCTGATGCCACCAAGTAGCGCAGTCTCATTATGAACATGCCCAACTGTTGTCGGGAGTGAATATAGGTGCCAAACATACTACTGAGCACATTATAAGTTGCCATGATGGAATTCACATAAGTAGGAACAACCTGAGATTTCAATTGTTTACTAGTGAATCCAGCCCTCAAACTGTCAGTGATTTTATTTTCCAATGACCCTTGTTACGTCATTTTGCTCTCAACAAATAAGACAATGTCCAGTAAAGATTTTGATCTAACATTAACTAAGTGTAAGACGGGTCACTTTCCTGACATTTTTACCTATCCCTTGTTCTCCAGCTTCACTCAGACGTCGACGCTGGGGACGGCAGTTGTAGGTACATTCTCTCTGGCGAGGGTGCCGGCACCATTTTCGTCATTGATGACAAGACTGGCAACATCCACGCGACCAAGACCCTGGACAGGGAGGAGCAGGCTCAGTACACCCTCACCGCCCAGGCCGTGGACCGGGACACCAGCAAGCCTCTGGAGCCTCCTTCTGAGTTCATTGTCAAGGTCCAGGACATCAACGACAACCCGCCCGAGTTCTTGCACGGGCCGTACTATGCCAGGGTGCCGGAGATGTCCAACGTCGGTGAGTGTGTGTCCAGTGACCGTGAAGGAGACCCGATCCTTTGCCCACTTCTGCCTCGCTCAGGCTGTTTGCCAGTGAGCAGCATGTTTGCCATGCATTATTCAAATTGACTAAGTGTTTCGGCTGTTGTTGTTGTACACAGCTTAGATGGGGGGGGGGGGCTCCCTGTGTTGCATCATCCTTAATGCAGCCCTGTCACAGAGGAACTGTTTGTTAATAACCTGTGATTCAACCTGCTGACAACACAAATGGTGCATCCGGGCATCAGGCTATTGAGTCTGGACTGGCCAGCCTTAAAATGCTTGAGCATTCCTTTATCAGGGAAATGTATTTAAAATACAGATGAAACAGCTAGGCTTTGATTCCCATAACCACGAGCACTTTAGAACATTATAGCCACGGGGGTTGGGGTGGCAGGGGGGCTGTTGCTAACTGCGTCTCCTTAACAGTGAAAAATAGCACATCTTTTGAACGGCCCCGTCGTGTATCCGGGTGCCATACAGGTATCAGGCGCCAGCAGGTATTCCATTGTGGAGAAATGCGATCGGCTCTTGCTAAATATCATAATTACGTCCTTTTCGCGGAGCTACTATTACGCCAGCCAAATGGTGTTAAAAAAGAACGAGGGCAGTGTAGATCACCCACCATGTCTGCCACACGCTGGCAGTAATACCCGCTGTTTCCCGTGTCGTTCAGGCACGTCAGTGATGCAGGTGACAGCTACCGACGCGGACGACCCTACCTACGGGAACAGCGCCAGGCTGGTGTACAGCATTCTTCAGGGCCAGCCGTACTTCTCTGTGGAACCACAAACAGGTAACCGGTAACCCTTTGTCCTACATCTTTTCTCACAAAGCCACGGAACAGAAAAGCGCCAACGTGTTTCCTGTAACTACTGAATTTACATGTCTTACGATTAATTGTACAGGAATTCTGTCGTGGTTTTTTTAAGGGTCGTTATAAACGTTAGACTGTAATGCTTTGGGAGTTCTCTGAGCAGAGCTTGAGCGTACCTGTCCTTTGCCAAACAAGAATTAACTCGCTGACAGATTAGGCAACCAATATCCTGGTTCAACTGTAAGCACCCTGGGAGTACCCCGGCTATACAGGGAAAGCTCAGAGTGAGAGAGAGATCGGGTAAAGAAAATCCTGCTAATAAACCAAAGCTGGATATTTTACTGGATCCTGTCCAATGCTCACATTTCTAATTTGTTTTGGGCTTATCTGCGTTCCGTGCACAGGCTCAGCTAAATATCACCCGAGAACAACCATCCCATCATATTCTCCCGCGACGCAAGTAGTGCCAGTTTTCTCACAGAAAAAAAGAAAGAACAAACTGTGGTACAAAACAAAAATCAGCTTTTAATCAGCTGTATCAAAAGCATTGGCGCTTGCTTATCTGAGCAGTGCTCTGCAGTTTCCTTTGAAAGATGTCTTTTTTTTGGGGGGTGGGATATCAAGCTAATTATCCCCATATAATAGCAGGAGCCTGAGGACGGAGGTGGTAATGGTACTTATCACACTTTAATCTGGTGTGTCAGTGATGACCCGCCATTCCCAGCCTCCTCCCTGTTGTCTTTAGAGTGGTAGGTTGCCGAAAGGTCACGGGAAGATCCCTCTTGAAATAAAACCTTCTTGCTCCTTGCCGGGCCCCAGGGATAATCCGGACCGCTCTGCCCAACATGGACAGGGAAGCGCGGCAGGAGTACGACGTGGTCATCCAGGCCAAGGACATGGGGGGGCACATGGGGGGACTGTCAGGGACGACGGAAGTGAAAATCACCCTGACGGACGTCAACGACAACCCGCCCAAGTTCCCTCAGAGTAAGTCAAAAGCCCTGTCTCCAGTTCTATTGCTTTTTCCTCGTTTCTTCTTCCTTTTTCTGTTTCTTTCATTGGCCCAGAGGTTCCTGTCATCTCTTCCTCAATCTGTCCTTCTCTTTCTTTTCCTCTCTCTGCTCTCTCCCCTCCATGGGGGGACAGGTCTGCTTTTAGCCAGTCTAGCACTCTCTCAACTCCTCAAGACTCTGCTGGCATATTAGCATTGACACTTCAGAATATGGATCGCTGCGGGCTCCAGACACAATGTGAAAGGCTTTTCATACAGGATATAAGGAAACATTAAAACCTCACTATTAAACGTTTTCACTGCACTCATAGTAAATGTGATGACAGCAAGTCTCTTAAGCACAATGAAGATTTGTTAAATATTTACAGTGTTTGTGTCAGTGTTTGTGCTCGACAGAGAGGGGCAGTGGAGGGGAATTTATGTAGCTCTAAATCCCATTTAAACCAACTTCTTAAGTGCAGAGCCTGAAGTTGTTCCCAAAGAGCCCTGTCTATATCTCATTACTACAAGGATTAATGCTTGGATGTAGCAATGTCAAGAGTGGCTCTTGGATGGATAAATATCTACATCAGCATGTATTCTTTTATTTTGTATTTATTTTATGCTTAGGATAGGATAGACAGGGTTCCAACTTCCCTCTTGTTCCTAATGTCTCTCTATCCATTAAAACGAAAACATATAGATAGTTTTGCAGAAGGTACAGGAGGCCGGAATCGAACCCGTCCTACTGTGTCACATGTGCACCAGAGGCAGAGGCTTGGATCACTGGACCAACCTCGGACAGCCTTCTTCATTTGTAGTTGAGGTTTTATTGAGTCATTGTTCAGCTTCTGATATTGTGTTAATTTATAACGCATTAATATTTAATTGTCAGAGCCAGTGTCGACTGGAGGATGCAATAACAATGTCTTGAAAAAATCCCACATTTTGATGTAGTCTTATTGAAGTTGCCGGCTTTTATATCATTAGGCCTTTTTTTTTTCAAGGCTCCTTTCCATATCTGAGTTATTTATAAATGCAGATGAAGCTCTGAACACTTCAGGAGGAAGAACAGAGAGGGCGGAAGGCCATATGGTCCTACTGCTCCTCAGGCCACGGGCAGGTGTCTGTACCCCCGTGGACACAAACAGACCTGTGCATGCACTCCACACCACCACCGCCTCAAACACACACACACACACACACGCAAATGCAAACCAGTCCACTAAGTAGTCAAAAGCAGACATAAGGCATTGACATATAGTTCATTCTATTTTCTAAGTTAGCAATATGTTCATCTGCTTCTCCCTGCAGGCGTGTACGCCATGGCGGTTTCCGAGGACAAGGTTCCTGGTGAGGAGGTGGGACGTCTGAAGGCCAAAGATCCGGACCTGGCGGAGAATGGCTTGGTGTCGTATCGTTTCGTCGATGGCGATGGGATGACTGTGTTTGAGATTACCACTGACACAGACACCCGTGAAGGAGTTATCAAACTCAGGAAGGTGAGAAGCGAGTAAAGGTGAAGTGAGAATGACATTTTTTTTCCAGAACGTCTGGCAGCGTCGAGGTCAAGGGAATGAAAGGAGAGCGTGGAGACCAAGGTCACCTGGAGCAGCGTCGCATTGCCTTATTCATCGCAGCCTTTTCAGATGCCTTCTAAAGGCGCCCAATCGCCAGACTAAATACCTGACGTTGCGTAACACCTCTGTTTGTTTGCGCCTTTCAATTTGTCAAGGCAGCTAACGGTGTTCATTTCCGTGGGGTAGACAGAGGCAAGGGCAAAGAGCAGGAGAGGAGACCTCCCCAGTCTGTTCACAACAAGGCCTGAGGGGAGAGGGGAGGAAGGAGAGCGAGGAGGGATTTTTCTGGCCGTTCCAGCGAAGCGACAGCAATGACACCGCCTCCCGGTCTCATTGCGTCAGGGGCTGAGCTCTGACTTTCACGGCTGTCTATCTGGACGAGGCGCGTCTCATCCGAGCCGCCTGACTGCGGGCCGACCGCTACCTCCCCTGCTGAGCTCCCGGGCGGAGATTACGTCGACTTCGACAACCCCGGAGAGGCCAGCCCCGCAACGCACAGTGCCTCTGGGTGCCTCTGGCAGCTCCCCGGCACAGTTGTGTCTGGAGCAGCCGGTCTGCCGTGGTTGTGCTCAAGGCCGATTCACACCCAGAGAAGTTCCACCCGTGGGTTCAGCAGGGGTACACTCGGGTAGACCCTTTCCTTTCATTTAAACACGCAATCTCGCGGCGACGCGCCAGTCGCCTACAAGACACTCACCTGAACGATTACCCCATTCAAAGCAGGGCTCGGTACAGAGAACCGTCACCCTATGCCCCACACACCTACGGGAGGAATCGCTCTAGAAGGGCAATGTTTTTGAAACGGCTCATAGCTATAGACGTTTTGCGAATATCTTGGGAGTTGTTTTAAAATCATTCGGGATGATAAGGCTTTCATATAAAACAGCTTGTCCCAGCATGTGATTTCACTTATATACCGTTTTTTCTTTCAGTAGCAACTTGCTGTTAGCTATCCTTATTTTCTTTTTTTTTTTCATCCTTTGCCAAGGTTCAGAAAAATTGTGTTGTTGCTGGGAGAATTGATTTATTGTACATGCACACTTCACAGAGCAGGTGTTTCTTAACCGAAACATGCAAGAACGTGCCAATATTGCCAAATAGAATCTCACTAGCTCTGCCCATTCTGCTTCAGTAGCCTCCTGTTGGAAACAACAGCTTGTAGGCCATCTTGGTGTTGCTATACAATTCTTTGTGAATACTTGTCAATATAATTCATAAGCTCCTAGCTAGTGGCTACTGTGACATTTACGGTTCTTTATAGCTGCGAGGCACGAACGTCACATGAATCCTCAACTCCATCCCGTCGCAGTGTAAATTGAAAAGTTTTCTCACACGCGAGGTAAATGTCATGTAAATTGACCATTCGCCACGGAAATGTTTAGTAAATGTGAAGAGGACCTCAGCCGGGCCTCCAGAGGAGACAGACTGATGCTTCTTCCGTCCCCAGACTCAACATGTCATCAGCTGCATAGATATACCACTGCCACCTGGTGGGGTTTAATCATTCAAGGTCTCCACTGCCAGCAACAGTCTTGCCTGACACTCAGAGACCAATGACAATCTCATTCCGCTCTGCTTTTTTTTTTATCAGTAACAACTGCGACAAATAAGAACCAAACCATGAAGAAGGAGGACTTTAGCATCAGTGTCAGAGAATTAATCATATTTTCTCGAGGGTTTGCGCAAGCTTGGTAATTTTGGCATCAGAGTTGAGTGACACAGTGTGAGAACCGCTGTGTGATCTGAGTCCTGGTTGTCATTAATCATGCCTGCAGAAGCCGCAATTGGTGTCATTGAAAGACTAAAAACGGCCATGTAAACAACCTCTTCTAGGAATCCAAGCGGATCAGTCATGGCCACCGATTGCATATTCTCTTATGTCCATAATGTAGAGCCGCCACAAACATCTCAATAAGTGTTATGATTGCCAGATAAAAGAAATGCCTCGGAAAAGGTAAAGAACAAAATCAGAGGGGATAATTGTTTGATGGTTTGAGTAGAGTTGGTGTGGTGGTGTGGGGATGTAGTTGTAATTGATGGTTTGAGTAGAGTTGGTGTGGTGGTGTGGGGAAGGGGGGGAGTGTAGTTGTAATTGTTAACACTGATCTACTCACTGAAATACAACGAGCCAGCTTCCCAAACAAGCCTTTTCTGCCTGCTGATGAGGCAGGGTGTGGATGTGTTGAGGGGTGGGGGGGTGCAGAGACAATAGAGAATGCCGGAAACAAATGATTCAGGCCCTGTTCTCCTCAATAACATGATGCCTCCCTGATACACCTCTCGGGAAATCATCACCTTTTGCTCTTCAAAGCATGTCGAAAATTAAAGTCGAAATTACTGACAGAATTGCCAGGGTTTTAATCAAGTATTCTGTTTCAACTGCGTGCTAACAGGCCCAAGCTGAATGCTAAGTGGAGGCCTGGCGTTATTGTGAATATTATCTACCCGTGATTAGTTTCAGCCCGAAAATGATTGAGTGCCAAAATAAAGGAACCGAGAGAGAGAGAAACAAAGAGAGTGCAAAAGGGAGAGAATAAGGGAGGGAGAGAGAGGGGACAGGGAGCGAAAAGACAGTGAGGGAGGTAAAGAGGTGGAGGGAAGGAGTCAAGAGAGCAGGGGGGACCATAACGTCGGGAGACGGTGTCAGGGAGGAAAAGTCTCTAACCTGCTTGGAGGAAAGAACTGGGTCACGTTTGTCTCCACAATTGGCAGCTTCATTAAAGACATGCGAGAAAGACTGAAGGAATGAACAAAAGCAGAGATAGGAAAACAACTTCAAATCAATCACCATAAAGGCAGAGGGAGATAAATGGTGTGTGTTTGTCAGCTCAAGTGTTCTCGCGCACGTGTGTGTGTGTGTGTGTGTGTAGGTGTTCAGTCAGGCTGGCGGGTGCATGTGTGTGAGAGCGTTCTTACATACCACCCCCTCAACCCGGGTCCCTAAAAGTCTCTCATGGTAATGTTTGTGGGGGCGGAAGCAGGCGGCTGACACGGGTTAATAAGAAAACAGGCGGATGTGTGAAAGACGTAGGACCGCACCGTTTACTATATTTGTGCACAGTTTGCTTAAAGTCTTTCCATTTTCTTGGAGTTAAATTAGCTGGCGGTGATTGAGTCTATCACTTAGATCCGGGTTATTGCATTGCATCAGGCTCGGGCTGAAGTGCCCCACATTCCCCCTCTCCCTTTGCAACAGTGCCCTCTAGCTGGCATCTGAAGGCCATACTGATATTTTCTTTTACGGTCAGTCCTTTTTGGGTGGTGCAGTAATTTTATAAGAGACTTTAATCCCAAAATGTGTCCCGCTATTTTAGGGACGACCATTTATGTGGGTTATTACTAAATCTACGGTGCTCCTCTTTCCAGCCCGTGGACTATGAGACTAAAAAGGCGTACACCCTGAGAGTGGAAGCGTCCAACACACACGTGGACCCTCGCTTCATCGCCTGGGGCCCCTATAAAGACACCGCCACGGTAAAGGTCGCGGTGGAGGATGCGGACGAGCCGCCTGCCTTCATTTTAACCAGCTACAACTTCGAGGTGGAGGAAAATGCCCCAAATGGGACCGTGGTCGGTCGTGTACATGCTAAAGACACTGACCTTGCCAGCAACCCTGTCAGGTAGACTACTTATAACACACTCTCAACCCTGTCTGGTAGACTACTTATAACACACTCTCAACCCTGTCTTGTAGACTACTTATAACACACTGTCAACCACGTCTGATAGACTACTTATAACACACTCTCAACCCTGTCTTGTAGACTACTTATAACACACTCTCAACCCTGTCTTGTAGACTACTTATAACACACTCTCAACCCTGTCTTGTAGACTACTTATAACACATTGTCAACCTTGTCAGGTAGACTCCAGGTAGACAATACATTTTCAATCCCCTATGTTTGTTTTTGTTTCTTAGAACAGCAGTCTGATTGTAAACTACACCCAGAATGTTGTGTAATATTCCCTTCTGTCTGTTAGGAGTTGCGAGTCTTATGTTGATATATTGTAGATGATTTTGGTTTCCAAGCTCTCGTCTCTCCCTGAAATACTGCAGGGTCCTATTCAACTAGTAAGGGAAAGAAATAGCCTGCTTTCTTGTTCTGTGGCTGCACGTAGTTAAATTCACACGCAGTCGTTTCTTTGTTCGTATATTCAACAGTGTTCCATTGAAAACATCAATCTAAACCAGGCTAGAATGCCGTCTTGCAGAACCAAACTAATTAGCGTCTGGCATTTTTCATAAAATTCCGGCCCTAATTAAATACTTGTTCACTTATCACCCGTGTTGATTGCAGGTACATGATTCCCCGCTACACAGACTTGGAACAGTTCTTCAGTGTCGGCCCAGAAGACGGCATCATCAAGACCACAAGGCCGCTGGACCGTGAGACGCAACCCTGGCACAACATCTCTGTCAGCGCCACTGAGATTGGTAGGCCAACCCTCCACCACTGGTGGAAAATTACAGAGTAGCTGTGAATACCATTTCACCCAATCCGGGAACTGTTGTGTTCCCACCCTGCTCTTATGTGGTTTTAGAGTCGCCAGCCGCCAAGATGTTTTTAGAGAAGATGACCGCACAGTTCCTTTCAATGAGTAAAATGAGTAGCCAGACTTACTGCAAAACATCCACATCCCCGAAATCAGAAACAAACATCTAACACTCTGTGTGATTCCATTCCATGTGATACTATCTGGATTTGAAATAAATCTTTTTCCCTTCTATCTGGCATAATATGATACATTAGAAATGTTTTTCTGAAGCTTTAAAGGGGGAACAGTTCCAATGTATAATGCATGGTACACTTGTCTGACAGCATCATTACTAAGCATTCAACAGACTACATTGTTTCTTGTACAAGCAGTAGGTTCATACATACTGTTTTGAATCTTTATATTGTTTGCAGTGTCAGAGGGAGACTATTTTGTTTTCGCACTAGCTGAGCCTCATGGATGAGCACAGAATTCGAATTTGTTTGTTATTCGTTATGTCAATCTGCACAGGGGGACATCACCAAGATACCAAAGTACGTGTCAACATCAAAGTCAAAGATGTGAATGACAACGCCCCTGAGTTTGCATCCCATTATGAAGTCCTCGTTTGTGAAAATGTGTCAACTGGCAAAGTACGTCTACTCACGAACAATTTACATCTTACTAAGTCACATTATGAAAGACTTTCGTGATAATTTCCACCATGTGTAAAAACATATGTTTTGTGGGTATTTTTAGAACTGGTTTGCCCTTTACTAAACCCTGCGCGTGCTTTTCCCCCTCAGCTCATAGGGAAAGTGAGTGCAGTTGACAAAGATGAGATTGGCCACCGACAGTACTTTCACTTCAGCATTGCTCCAGAGGCTGTCAACAACCAGAACTTCTCGCTAAAAGACAACCGAGGTGGGTGGACTGAAACATTCCATGTCAATCAGTAAAAACAGTGAGCTCTGTTTGGACACTTGAATTGTCTTTATAGTGGTTAACACAGTCTTTTGTTGTCCCTTCTGAACTGTCCAATGTTGTAACCGTCCAATGCTCTTCTGTATCGTTTAGTAGAGCTTGCAATTTCAATAGTTAGCCCTAAATCACATCCTCTCTGATCGACCGTGGAACTTGAGAGGTGGGAGAGGAAAGGGAGATATAGAGAGTGATCCTGGTGCCTGCTGGGTGTTGGAATCCTGGCTGCCTGGTGACTCATCACATTCTCAGTCTCAAATCCCCATCGCGGCTGCCAGTCAAAGTTACGGCGCGGCAGGCTAGTTGATCTGGTCAGAAAAAGCGCCCGCGCCATTTTGAACAGGCAAGGCACGTCGTTAGACATCCCCAGGGGTGTCGTCACCGGGATGACCGATGACATCCCGTACCGGAGAGAGCGAGAGGCAACAGTTAATCACAGAGTATCGACTCGTTTAAAAGGGGTCCGGTGAGATTTGCATACCTGCAGGGATTGACCGGCGCGAATGGTTTCGGACGCCATTGTCATCGCCGAGACCGGGCAATTACGTGACACGTCCTCGTGACGCGCACATCCACCGATATTGTTCTTTGAAACTCGCGCCAACTCGAGCTCCTGCGTGTTTGACCCCGGCCACGGCATTCATTTTAGTCACCCGGCCGCGTTGTACTCACAGGCCCTTCCAAGCATATCTGTTTCTGTGACGGAGGGGCAATGAATGTGTTAATTGCGGTTTAATGGGAAATTCTTATCCCCAGATGAAGTCCTGTCAGACTGTGGCAACGCTGCAGAGACTGTTGAACAGCACGGAGAGAGATGGCTTTCCACCCGCTTGATCTGCTTTAATGGGAGTCAGAATGAGTGGTTTTCAACAGTCATTTCTGAATGCCCAGAATACGAGCAGAGCAGATTAAAGCCCGTCCAATTTGTGCGCTTTATCTGGTGCCAAACATGCCTTCAAATGGACAGTTTTCCAATCTTCATTTATCAATGTATTTCCTTGTGATTTTCGGAGTTTGTGTCTGTCCGTTGCAGCACAGGCCATTATCATAAGCTACTGCTTTGTGGATAGCCTACTAATTATTACGCTTCGCCCTTTGGTTTTCCTTCTCACTTCGCGTGTTTCGCACGGAGACTAACTAAGTTCAATATGAAGAGGGACGTTTTCATTAAAAGCAGCTTCCGGTAAAGGGTGTTCGGGCCCCACCAACTCATCCATATCATATACGCTAAGTACTCAGAGCCTCCATCTGTATTCGTCCCCAGACCGAAAGAGATACTCTAACAGGCCTGTAATGAATAGTGCGGGATTGATGGTGGCCACGCACCCATCCATTCTCCATATGCACCATGGCTCTGTCATTAAAAGCCGTCCATGACAGAGCTATAGCGGGTGGGGGACACGGCTGCGAGAGAAGGATGGAAAATGACTGAGCCACGCGGACCTAAATGAACTCACTCCATCCCTGTTCTGAGTGCGACCTTGTACTGAGTCAAGAGAGTGCACTTGGCAGCCTTCCACCCTCTCCTGGCCTCTAATAAAACCAATACAGCAGCTACCTCCACTGGAGCTTTGATTACACTTCCAAAAGCTGATGAATGTTCACAATATTAAACACAAATTTAATATCCGAAAACCCGCACCTCATTGCTTCTCCTCCGCGGCTATACGTCTGCTCCCCTGCCTCCCTCCACTCTCGGGCCAAGTAAAACTCTAGTCACAGCCGCGATCGGGCTAAGCGGTCCGGACGCTCCCTGAAATGCTTCCCAACCCGGGCGCAGGGAGACAATTCGAGAAAAGAAGACTACTTTCCATCTCATTGTACCCCCCCCCGTCTTCTGCCTGGCAGACGGCACGGCCAGCATATACGTGACGCGGAGGGGCTTCAGCCGCATGACCCAGGACGTCTACCTCCTCCCCATCGAGATCAACGACAACGGCATCCCGCCCATGAGCAGCACCAACACGCTGACCATCCGGGTGTGCAGCTGCGACAGCCAGGACACCATCGTGTCCTGCAACGTGGAGCCGTACATCCTGCCGGCAGGCCTGAGCACCGGCGCCCTGATCGCCATCCTGGCCTGCATCGTCATCCTCTTAGGTGAGCTCCCGAGGAAACGTTGGATCGCACCGAATCTGTTGTGGATTTACCGTTAGCGCATGTCTGATGTGGTTAACGAACCTTAGTGTTTCCAGATTGGCTCTAAGTATTTATAGACCAGATGCTTGATGGAATATTAATAACGTGTGTGTGTGTGTGTGATTTCTTACATAGACTCGAAACGGATTACTGGCTATTAATACTGTTTAAAAATGTACCACCTGCAAAATCTACATACTGCATATTTGTGTCTTATTCGAATGGCTCCGCGCACAGCTGTGACACTCGCCTGTAAACGCGTGTCCGTTAAGGGAATGTGAAACGGTCCGGGGTGGGTTTTCAGCGCTCTTGAGAGCGAGCGGTTCTCTGGGAGTCACTGACGGCCATTTGTTTCCCTGGCGGCAGCCATCGTGGTGCTGTTCGTGGCCCTGCGGCGTCAGAAGAAGGAGCCCCTCATTGTCTTCGAGGAGGAGGACGTCCGCGAGAACATCATCACCTACGACGACGAAGGCGGCGGCGAGGAGGACACGGAGGCCTTCGACATCGCCACGCTGCAGAACCCGGACGGCGCCAGCGGCTTCCTGCCGCGCAAGGACATCAAGCCCGAGCTCCAGTACGCCACGAGGCCCGGCGGGCGACCCGGGGCCAACAGCGTGGACGTGGACGATTTCATCAAGACCCGCATCGCGGACGCAGACTGCGACCCCACGGCCCCCCCGTACGACTCCATCCAGATCTACGGCTACGAGGGCCGCGGCTCCATCGCTGGATCCCTCAGCTCCCTGGAGTCGGTGACCACGGATTCCGATCTGGACTACGACTACCTCCAAAGCTGGGGCCCGCGCTTCAAGAAGCTGGCCGACCTTTACGGCACAAAAGACTCCGTCGATGACAACTCTTAACGTTCACCAATTTCCCAGAGAGCCTCTTCAGCTCCTTGTGCCCTTTGACCTTCCAGTGACTTTGCGTGGTATTTGAAGTTCACTATAAGTTGACCACGAGTATTTCTAGTTATAGTACACTTTGTTGTTTGTACGGTTAAAGTATACTTGCGGTATACCAGAGATCTGATGAGGATGTTGGGTAAGGAGGGAGAGAGGGTATTGAGGAGGGGGAGCCAAAAGAGAGAGAGAGAGAGAGAGAGAGAGGGGGTAAAAAAAAGAAAACATAATAAAAAAAGACACCTCTGTGGGATATACAGGTGTGAATGGAAAATTAAGACATGCGTGATGTTTGTGGTGAGAAATCAAATAACACTCTGTATTTCACTTTTTCGTCATTTTGTAGGTTACTACAGGTTTGGGTTAGGAGTGTGGCTCGCAGAGAGACATGGAATTGTTGATACTGTGAATGAGCTCACAAAGGAGGAGAAAAAATGGTTGCCTTATATCTATGAAAAAGAAAACAATAACAACAAACTGAGACTGGTTGCTCCTGTAGCACCTCCATCTTGTAGACGGAGTATCTTTCGTAAATAGATGCTGTTTTTTATGTCCTGAGGAAGATGGATTCAACATAAAAAGAGACAGTGTTTTTTTCACAAATCCAGAGAAAAATCCCCACTTCCAATCCAATATCACCAATGATTAATCACAATGAAAGACCTGTGAGCTCAAAAATCGCCTTAAATAATGGACACTCTTGCATCGCAGTGCATTTTTTGTAACTTGAAAAATATATCCTAAAGCAAGCTAAAGTCCATATAACGTATGTACAGTACAATGTGCAAATATGTCTCTTGAGGATCAAACTTGCGCCAATTGGTTCTTGTAAATCTTTTTTTTTATATTGTTAATATGATTATTATTATTATTATTATTTTCTTCTTTCCATTTCTCATTTTGTTTGCCGTATGTTATTCTCCCTTGTTGAGAAAATAGCAATCTGTCTTGTCGCAGTGAATGACGCCTAATTTCTATGTCAATTTTATGGTACCTATTTGTACAATTTTAAAAGTTCTTATTTTAGTATACATACAGATATCAGTATTTCAACATGTAAGAAAATGTTTCAGCATCACACTTATATTTTATGAACATTGTACTGTTGCTTTATTATGTGCTTCAATCTAAGAAGCGAAAAACTTTGAAATAAATGCTTTTTATAAAATGATTGATGGCGTTGATAAATCTGTTAGAGCATAAGAGAATACTGTTCTCTCCCTGGCGGTGATCTCTATTATGATGTTGTTCTCTGTGTGCTGGATAAATCTGGAAAAACAGAAACTCTGCACGTGCGCATACGAGCTCAGACGAACTACATGCACACACTCCAGCTCAATAAGACTTGCCGCTATTTCCCTTGGGAGGTAACTGGAGGTAAATAGAAGGACACTCAGCCCCCTTTTAAACCACAGTGTCAACCCCTTCCTTACTCTCAAGCTCCCTGCCATCCCCTGACGAATTCTGGAGTGTGCCTGGGAATCAGCATCTGATTGGGGACACACTGAGAAACACTCAGTTATGCTCACAAGGGCCTTGCTCGAGTGAACTCGAAAATCACTGTGAGAGCCTTTTGACCTTGAAATGACTGAAGTCAGATACTCCAAGGTGCGCGCTTCAATATCATGCTTGTTTATGTATATATTTCCCCAGTGTTACCGTTGACATTGGGCTATGCATTCTAATCTTGAGTGTGCAAGATTACGTTTGACCCGTTTTATCTTTTGAGCATAAACATGGCCAGCATATCAAGTTGTAACCAGAATGAAGACAGCAATGGAGCACATTTAATCAGGCTGATATTGCTTTTGTCATGTTTGCTTTAAGCCTTAAAGCACAGTCGTCTTGTCAGAGCGGATGATAACACAAGAATAATCTTAAATGTACAAGCGGCATGAGGCAGCGTCCCTGTTTAACTGATGCTATCTTCAATGAAATTACAATGTTTGTACTTCTGGCCCTCAGATGAGTGTCGACAATATTCTTGTTTTCATCCCTCTAATGTGATCGCCTTCCAGGAAAGAGACTGATTTTAATCCTCTTCCGTGTCCTTGGGCTGATACAGCGTTGTACCTGCGAGGGTTAACCCGAAAAAACCAAACTCCATGTAAAACAGCCCGCGTATCTGCGCGTTGTGGCGTCCAGGATCCCGCCCGGCGGTGTGTACGTGGCACGTCGCTGCAGGGGGCCCGGAATCTTCCGGCGACGTCCGGTATGAGAGGTGTTCGGAGCAGGTGTCTCGTTGCATCGTAGTGGGCATCTGGTCCTACCATTACCGGTCAAAAGTCTGAGGGTGGCCCTGCCCCTCATCTCTCTGGACCGGGGAGAGCCCCCGGCTGAACTCCCTTTCCATTAGCCGAGCCACCGTGGTGATTATCCAGCGCCCCCATGCCCCCTGAGGTCCTCTCTAATTCCCCTCTCAGGGATCGGGCAGCGCCTTTGACCTCCCTCGAAGTGCGGGGAGATGATGTAGTCCGGGCAAGCAGCAGGGTTGTCTCTCCTGTGACCCGTGAAGATGGGCCGGGTTCTTCCCGCGTTACCATTGCATCGATAGTCCCTTTCTGACACGGCTGCCGCAGTGGACCACTCCCAGGCCGGAGGAAGGAGCGAGGGAGTGAGTTTGGACAACAGCTACAGTATTGTCAGATTGAAATGGTGTTGGAGTATACCCTCGATCAGTGCATAACTTCCAAGGTTATGTACACAATACATACGCACAATTGAAAGCAATACAGATGACAATAGAAAGCTACTCTTAATTTATCCTCCAAATTGATTAAGACATTGTGAATTCAGTGATTCCCGGGGTCCAGGATTACATTGTTATACCTGGTATGTTATGTGGGGACATCATGGAGGTGTTTTATTTAGCTGCTCTATCATAACAAACTACAAATACGGTGTTATCTCATCATCTTAACTGTTGTCAGCAGATGAACGTCATAAATTATGGATGACCAACATGACAGCAACAAGAAATCTGATCATGGCAAATGGCTCTGAGTGTAATTGTTCATAGACAATGATGTATTGGGCTGTACTTGAATGACCTCAGACTAGGAATGTAACACTGACAGTCCGCTGATTTTGTTCATCTTTCTTTATTAATTGTGTCCTTGTTTTGATTTGCTGTTACATAATACAATAATCATGTGATTTTGTTTGCCACGGGAGTGCTTGAGCAAGCTCCTCTCTATCTTCTGCTCTATTGTGTTCCGCATAATGAATCACATTTTGAAGCAATCATATTTTTGTACATGCATTATTTTTGTACAGTTCATATCTACACTCAGTGAAGTCCTCAAATCTTTTTCGTCATACATTTTAATTTCATAATAGTATTCTAATAGAATAATATTTAAACGTGTGCAGTATACTAAATACTCAACTAAGTATTTTTTAAATGTGTAATTAACTACTGGAAGTCATACTGGGAAACCAATCTTCATGACTTTAAACCCGTCAAACATGTTCACCAATGCCTGGAGATATGCACTGTAAGTCGAGAATTCTTCCTTAACCTATATGACAATTATTGTTGTGTATCACATTGTTCAGACGACTGTAGATAGGGTGAAAAGGACGTCCACAGAACTGTTATCTAACTGTAAGGTTTGCGATGCTACCACAGTGGGCCAGTATAAGAAAGGTGGCCAGTTTAAATCCCTGACTCAACAAAGTGAAAAAACTCTTGTTCTGTTTCAGAGCAAGACAATAAACACAAATTGCTTTTAGATCCTAGCTGTTAATTAGAATGTTAGCATTCTCAGCATCCCTACTTGGTATTAGGGCTGGGAATCTATAAAAAAAATCACTTATTAATCACACAATTTAATGTGATTAATCATGATTAATTTTTTTTTAACGTGTGGTAGAATCACTAAAATCACTATAATAAAGCAATAAACACAATGAAGTATCATTTAAATATGACATTATTAAATCTTGTGAAATGTGAACAAAACTACAACGTAGTCATTCCCATCAATTATGTGCAGCAACATTATAAACAACAAAGCTTTAAGGGCCAAATCCCAATGTCCCCCCTAAACCCTAAGACCTGAACCCTCACAGACTTAATTGACATCTGGTATGTGATTGAGCGGCTGCAAGGGCTCACGATTATATAAATAGGAACGGGACAGCACTGTAGTAATGTTGTTGGATCAAATCTGATGAAGGCATATTTGGAATTTACAAACTACTCATAGTTGGCCATGGCCGTCTCTAGAAATAAGCAACATAAAGCAGCCCCTTAGGGCCCCCATCCGTCAGGGGGCCGCAAATTGCTTGTAAGCCCCAAACCATTAGGTGAGGGCCCCCACATCACATTTTGCCCAGCACTGGTTCTGGCTATATGAACCATAAGTGAACTTTGTTTGTACTTACGTGTTGACTAGTTAAGATGTTAAGATAGTATGTGAAAATCCATTTATTGACTTAAGTATACGCTTTTACCATGTTTGAATATATTTTTTCATATGATTGAATTTCATATTTACCTACGATAAAATATTTGCTGTTACCCTTGCTTTTATTTTTTGGGTTAAAAAACCAAGAGCTCAATTTGCCTCAGACCAAGTCAAACTATTTTTCTTTTCTGTAGCCAGTCTACACTGTACTGTAATCTATAGATTTAACAGATGCTTTAAAAGTTCTGCATTCGTAATATGATAACTATTTGCAATAGTGGACGTATTCAGCATTAGCTGGGTCGGACACCCAGCCCCGGTAGAATGAACGAAATTACTTGAAAAGATATTATTTCCTTTTGCTGAACGATTCAGTAGTCCCGAACGTCCCATCACTAACTCACACTAGCTGTCACAAGTGGCTATAGTGTTTGTGATTCACACAAAAAAAGGTGCTGTGTTAATTATTTTAAATTCATCGCAAAGATTAACTTGTTAACTTCCCCAACCCTAATATATCTATCTATCTATATATATATATATATATGTATTTTTTTCTTAAGATATTTTGCATAAACATATCACGTAATGAAAGAATACCCATGTCTACAAACCAATTATTGAAATGTATTTAAAATGTCATATATTAACCATGTTACCACTGTAATCATTTTTATGTACAGTCCCATTAAATTGTTTTTAAATCCTGCAGCAGTAAAGTTCCCTGCTGGTGACGCTTCATTCCTATAGATTTTTTCCCCCATAATTTGAAATGAGTGTCATTACAATATGTACCTCAACATTTTTATTTTATTCATTAAATTGTATATATACACACACACACACACACACACACACACACTTTATTCATCCCTTATTGGAAGGGTTAGGGTTTTCCAAATGTAACTTTGAAAGGAGTGTTTCTTAAAATATTTCTGTTTGGTACAAATATACATACATTTTATATACACAATACTGAGCTTGATACTATACATATAGCACATAAAACATTACAGTAGAAGGCCCTTTCTGGTATACACAAAACATCACATCGAGTGCTTACAAATGTTTAGAAGTGTACTGGTTTTTGAATATGTCACTATATATCAATATTAACTATATTCCAAAGATTTTCTTTCTTGGCTTAAAATTGTATTTACCAGAATACACCATGACTTCCTTGGGTGCTTTGTGGACATGGGCTGTTGATACCGACAAAGCTACATGCTCACGTGAATACCTGACAGGAGGAAAGTACATACAGTGTCTTTTTTCTAGTTTCTAACAAACTGTTTTGACTCTTCAAAGAGCAGGTAGTGTTCATGCTGGCTTTGCATCCTTAATCCTGACAAAATCATAATCATAATAACATTTCATGAAACACTATTGTCATAATTCACCCAGATAAAATGTGAGAGTAAACGTGTTGTGCTACCGAAGTTACATGCTG
Source organism: Novumbra hubbsi (assembly GCA_016801125.1). Taxonomy (NCBI): domain Eukaryota; kingdom Metazoa; phylum Chordata; class Actinopteri; order Esociformes; family Umbridae; genus Novumbra; species Novumbra hubbsi. The sequence goes on from JACXGK010000304.1 coordinate 111,096, forward strand.
TGCTCATCTTTTAAGGTCAAGATGGGATCAAATGATTCACTGCATGTGGTGATTTATGATCTCCAGTTGTATCAGTCACAGTTATTGATATGCAAAAAAAACATAGTATTATTATTTAGAATACTTGGATATTGGAAAATTGGAAAGCATCGGTTAAAATTAATACTTTGTCAACTTGGTTTTTCAGTGTGATTGAGAATTTGATGCAGAATTTTTATTGAGGATGTTTTAGAAAATGTTTGCTCTGTTCCATGTAAAAATGAACATGCAGTGGAAAAATAAACCAGGTACAGCCACTTAATTTGTAGCTCCAAGTGGCAAGGGAGCATGCATGTAGGCCAATCTAATACCTAGTTCGTAAGATTAGAAGAAAAAAAAACAACTTCAGATAATTATTTTTATACCTACACAGGAGAGCCTGTAGAAAAACAATTAGGATTATTTTGCCGCTTTGATTAACATTTTACTTAATTTTTTTGTCTCACAGGCTTAACTCACTAGAGGTACAGCTAATTAAAACATATATATTTTCAACTCTTAATAATAAGTAGGTTTATTGTGAATGCTAGTGCAGTCGAGCTCGTTCCATGATATCACAAAATATGGATATTGGTGATAATGTACTGATCGAAAATCAAGTGATAAGAAAGTTAAGTGTACATTTTAGTTGTAGTTGTGTACGCCATATTATTTTGAAGGATAACTTTTGTCATCATTTAATTCCACTCTGTAAACTATACCTTTTTGATCAGGATTACACGTTTGTCAAAATGTAGAACTGATGGTAGAAAAGGTCATTGCACTACAATTCTATCCATTAACAGAGAATTATAAAATAACATAGAGCTGCATGTGTTATTTACATTCATATCATAAAACTATTTATGATCATCTTGAGACAACCATAATGCTAAAACGTATTTAGTTATGGTGTATTGCACAACATTCCTCAAGCATGATAGTCTGTGAAATAGGGCCATTCATTCAAATATTGATTAAAGTCTTGTGTAAAACTACAATTGCATATTTATGTGAACATGTAAATGCCTCTGGCTGAAGGATTTATTGATTGAAAACAGGGTTATGTTGGAGTAGTATTCATCAACCTCTGTTACTGTGTGTCCATGTGTTTAACATACAGAGATGGTATCTTATTTTAATCCACTAGATATCCTAAATGTCATACTACTACTAATGTGAATCAATGTCTCTGAAGTGTTGGCCAATTGTCCCAATCTTAACCTAATTTCTATATGGCAGTTTTAAAATTAACATTCATAATTAGGTTAATTAAAACAAGATTCTATTATGTCCTACACCTATAAGACATATACAGAGTTATCTTTATTTCAATTACACCTAAAGCAAGGCCTTTATGGTTCAAGGACAGCCAAAAAGACAAACAATCTGTGCCTGTCTATGTGTGACACTAAAATACAGTGCATCTGGGAAGTATTCACAGTGCTTCACTCTTTCCACATTTTGTAAAGTTACAGCCATATTAAAAAAATTGTTAAATTAATTTGTTTCCCTCAAAATCTATGCAAAATCTATTGCAAATCTAATACAAATAAAACATTTAAAAATCACATGTTCATGTACAAGTATTCACTGCCTTTGCCATGACACAAACAATTTAGCTCAGGTGCATCCTGTTTCCACTGATCATCCTTGAGATGTTTCTACAACTTTATTAGAGTCCATCTGTGGTAAATTGTGTTGATTGGACATGATTTGGAAAGGCACACACCTGGGACCAGGAACCCGAAGGTCACTCTGACAGAGCCCCAGCATTACTCTGTGAAGAGACCTGCATCTTTCGGAAAGACAACCATCTCTGCAGCACCCCACCAATCAGCATCAGTATGAATGGTAGAGTTGCCAGAGGAAGCCACTCCTCAGTTAAAGGTACTTGGCAGCCTGCCTGAAGTTTGCCAAAAGGCACCGGCTGGACAATTAGACCATGAGAAACAAAATTCTCTGTCCTGATGAAACTCACGCCTGAATGTCATGCGTCATGTCTGGAGAAAACCAGGCACCGCTCATCACCTGGCCAATACCATCCCAACAATGAAGCATGGTTGTGGCAGCATCATGCTATGGGGATGTTTTTCAGCGGCAGGAACTATGAGACTAGTCAGGATCGAGGGAAAGATGAATGCAGCAGTGTACCGAGCCATCCTTGATTAAAACCTGCTCCAGAAAGCTATGGACCTCAGACTGGGGGAATGTTCATCTTCCAACAGGACAACAACCCTAAGCACACAGCCCAGATAACCAAGGAGTGGCTTTGGGACAGCTCTGTGGGTGTCCTTGAGTGGCCCATCCAGAGCCAGACTTGAACCGATTGAACATGTCTGGAGAGATCTGAAAATGTATGTGCACCAACGCTCCCCATTCAACCGGATGGAGCTTGAGAGGTCCTGCATAGAAGAATGGGAGAACATGCCCAAAAATATGTGTGCCAAGCTTGTAGTATTATACTCAAAATACTTGAGGCTGTAATTGCTGCCAAAGGTGCTTTAACAAAGTATTGAGCAAAGGCTGTGAGTACCTTTGTACATGTTTAAATGTTAGTGCAAATCTATTAAAAATGCGTTCACAGCACTAAAGCATGCAGGTCGTGACATATTGACAGTGGAGAGACTGGAAATCAGGCCCCACTGTCAGAATGCTAATGTTTACACATGTGCTTGAGCGCGCGGCACAGACAGGAAGTACCCCTATCCACGAGGACATTTAATCACACTCTGAGGTGGGGCGTGAAGGGAGTGGGGGAAATGGCGTACATGCAGACAAAGCCGAGCTTGCTGCTCAGTGGACACGATTGGATCACTCAATGTCATCAAGAAAGGTCAGAAATGGTCAAATCCATAATAAAATACGTTTTGGTGTGTCACGTAATTAACAGTGCAAGCCATATCACATCAAGTAAGACATGGTCACGTCTGTCAAAGGTACGTACTTTAATCTATTGACAGAAGAAACTGTGGCTTGGAGTTGGCCAGCTCATAAACAGAGTGGGGAGATTGAGATCAAATCTTCAGGCCAAGTGCAGTCAACATCTTGATTTCCCTATTCTCCTGGTGATATTTACACACTACGAAATAACACTGAAATTGTAAAAATTAAATTATCTTTTTTTGGAAGAACTGTTAAAAGAAGACTGGAATGTCTGCCTGTTCAAGTGCAATTGACGTTTTGGCCCGTTTTGTTTGGGCTCTATATAGCACCAGCTGCAAAGCAATAAAAAAAAAAAAATTGTCTTCCTAATGCCCACATTACCACACTGAGCATTACATGAATTGCTGAAAAATGTATAAACCATGGAAAACATAGCGTGAAGATTTCTTTGTCAAAATATGTACAGTGTGGTTGTAGAAGAAGCCACGGTGCTTCATCAATGGTTTTGCATGCTCCTTGGGGTTTCAGGCTGGGTGTTTTTGTAAAAGCACTTTGTGACAACTGCTGATGTAAAAAAGGGCTTTATAGATATATTTTATTGAATGATTGATTGACCTAGGAGGAACTTTATTGGTTAATCCTTTATATTGTCCAACCAAGAGTGATCAGGAAATAGATTATACTTGGGAATCAAAATATTTTATGACTACATCAAAATGTAAACATCCCTAATGATGCAACACATTATAAAGGATCCAGGAGAGGGTTATGATCTGACACTTTGCCCTGGTCAAAGCTATTCCAAAGATGATGTAATTCATTGTGGGAGATGGTGGTAAGCCCCAATGTGTATGGACTGTGGTTAGGAATACTGGCATCGGGCTGTCACAGCTCTGGCTTGCGTAAAACTCATCAGAAGCCTGGCACCGAGAGACTCAGTTTGGGTAAAGAGAAAGGGTCCTCCACGTATGTAGGTCCAATCAGATTATCACATCATCCACCTAGCTGTGACCTGAATATCTCATATCTGACTGGTTCCTTACACACTATTCTCGGCTATCAAAAGGAACACATGCAGACCTTACCCCTGTGTCAAATCAGAGGGAGAAACACACCAATGAACTATACTTAGAACCACAAATATCACAACAACAACACGACTTGCTCGTTTAAGAAAGTTGACAACAGTTACACTGCACACAAACACACAGCGTTGTGTACCAAATAGTGGCTGATGTATCTACACTGCCAAAACACTAGACAAACATCTGCATGTCAGGACTGGTCATGTACATCTAACATCTGTGCTGCTTGGCTCCTTACTGTCTGATTTCGCTGTGCCGCGCCAGCTGGACCTTGTTGATCAAGGAAATCTACAGGCATGAAAATACATGTGTTAGTGATCTCAACCATTTAGTTCCTCAGCTGAGTATTCATATAAACACCACCTTGTTAGCAGATGTGGCTCTCGCAAAAAAAAAAAAATTCTGCTTAATCAGATGGATTTAGTCTTTAAAGCTGAGATAAGAGAGTAGACTTCATCACTCGCTATTGGCCGGTGGCGGTCATCGTAACACAACTTAAATCCTCGACGCCTCGAGGAGGCAATATGTTTTATCTTGAGGATGTGGAGATACAGGAATCCTGTATACCACGTTTCCCTCTTATCCTTTATTTTGTTCAGATTCATTTAAACTTGCTAAACCCACCATTGTAGATAACAACGATGAGATGAAGTCTAAAAGAGGGACTTATGTGGGAGTGGGGGGCCACACAGTGATTCCAAGAAACTTGCAGAGGGGAATTGGTCCCTTTCACTGGAAGTACATTCTCTGTCTTCACTATAGGTAATCACCATGGATTTTCTCTCTATTTACAGTTACATCTGCATTCAGTTTCCACCTCTCTACCTTGATGCAATATCTCAGACAAATGGACTGATGTAATTTATTATATGGTCATGCTCCACAAATTTAATTAGAAAGTTACAATCAACACAGTCTCATCATAGAATTATGATGTGTTATTCAAACTAATGAGATCTACTCAAGCATATAGCCAAGAGAAGCCCCTTTTGTTTTTGGTGCATTCGAAGCGTGAAGTCTTTGTGTGAGTAGATGTTTTTTTTCAGAATGTATTCTGTTATGTAATCTTAATGTCTTGCATTGGAACAATCATAACACTGTGTTTTTTGATTCATAAGGACCATTGCTGTAACTTGTCATTATCTGGAAGACATGTGATCCCTGGCCACATTACACACCACAAATAAATGATACATGATATGGATTCTGTTGTTCTACATACTTCTCCTGGGTAAATGAATGCGTCTCATGCAGCATTTTAGTTTCATTTGGGAGGGATGGGGAGAACGAAAGAATACTAGAAAGGGACAATTTTTTTAAATAATACAAATGTTACATTTAAAACAAAATAATGATAATGCACATGTTGTTGATCAAAAAAAGGGTTATCATAGGTATCCTAACACAAAAAGGCTGGGTCAAAGACTTTGCCAGACAAAGGGTTTGAAAAAAATCGAGTTAGCAGAGTTATCAGACAGACTACACCAAAAATGTCTTCACTGCATCCTGGAAGGCATGGACACAGTGTACACCAGGTAAGAAGGATGGGACGAACAGTAAACTTTCTTTTAATTTTGTATTCCACCCACTGCAATATTTAAATTAATCAGCCCCAACTTCAATTGCAAAAATACCAACCTTTGCATTTCAACTTTTCTTACTCAACAAATTCCCTTTCACCTATGGTCAAACTTTCTTCTTAAAGTTGATTCAATTCTCGTTATATATTCATATTTGTGCACTGCCAATTATCACTGCCCAGATAGATGTCTGAGTACCCTATTTCATACATGGTTTAATAAATGATTAATGAATCAATCTGTTCCAAAATTCATTAGTTTCTATTTAGTAAACAATACACTGAAGGTTAAGGAAGCCCTTATCTGTTTTCATTCATTACACGGCTGACTCAAGGTAATTTACTAAACAACAAAATCAGAGCATGGAGCCAATTTAAACAGGGTTTCGGAACTGTGAAGAAAATGTCCATAAGATTGTTTCACTCATATTTTGCAATTCATAGGCACTCTAACAAGTATTCTTTCATGCGTTTATGTGCTGATTAGCATTTTCATCGTAATATGAAAAACGGATTTTGGTGCAGCGCAGACATGTAAAATCACAAAACCATCAACCTTCTCTGATAACTTCTATGTGAAACTCTTTAAGACACGTTTTTGTTGTTGTGAAGATGAGAAAGGATCCATCGATCCCGTTTGTGTTTACAACATCCGCTGCTCATCAGCAGCATAACTATTGTATTTAGTCAGGGGAATCACATTGAGAACAGCTTCTTCTCTACAAGTGAGCCCCGACAATACAGCCCCATAGACAGAAAATAACAAACAAAACAGTAACATAGAAAACCATTAAAAGGTTGAGGCAATAGATATGAAAACAATCTATTCATCATCAACAGAAACTACCGTCAGCTTTCCGAACTCTAAACACAATACACGGTTCCTGAGTTTGAGCTCAAATCACTGTTCATGCTGGTTGGAGATCGGTGGAAATGGATATTGAAGAGTATTATAGGATTCTATAAAATCCACAAGTAAATGTAACAGATGAATTAAACAAGTTAAAGAGAGTATACAATTGCTTTACAAGTATTACTGTTATCAGTTCTCCAGAGATTAGAGATGCAAGAGCAAAGATGCATGCAGAGATGCTGAGGACAAAGCAGGAAGAGAGCCATACCACTAAAATGTGGGTTTGGGGGGATGTTATATAATCACTTAGCTTACTATGTTAATCAGTGGACACATTCCAATCCATGCCTTCCTGGGTAGGGTCTGTTTGAATCATTTACCAAGACTAAACAACGAATGCATTGGTTAAGAAAACTCAGAAACTGAGAGACATGAATGTAAATAGAACAGCCACAAATAAAAGATTCGAAATGACTCCTACAAGCCACAGAGTTCATAGCATAGTATTTTAATGATAGGTAGGATATACATATGTGGATAAAGAGCACCTTAGGATATACTACACATTGAAGAACCATTTAGTCAGTAGAAATTAAAACATGGAATAACGTTTTTCAGTTCAATCAAGATTATATGAGTAGGTTATTTCATAGAGTACCTTATATGAAATATAGCCATAGGACCAGGATGACTGCATGCGATGTGTGCGGGTTAGGTGTTGTTAGGCCAGATTGTCCTTATACACGATCCTGGATTGCAGATTAGCTGCAGTATTTTTGCAAGTCAGAAAGACACCATACAAAACAGGATAAATAGACTGATGCAGCGCAGATACCGAGACTAAGACAAGAATGGCCTCAACCACGCAAGAAATAGCCCCAACATTAAGCCTTGATCCAAACCACCAAAGTAAAATAAACACACTACTAACTACTCAAGGCAGGGTATCGCCAAACAAAGGAATAGCCCAGAGTATAGTTGCACAAGCTCCAGGAGGCGCACAATTGGAAAGACCTCATCAATGACACCCAGGGGAACACAACTAACCCTGTGACCCCTCCAATCGGTCTGGACAGAGGGAGGCCTGCCAGACTGAACCAGCCAAGGTCTTGTGTCAGTCCAGTGCCTTGCTGTTCACCTTCACACCCCAGAGACAGACCAGACTCCAGACCGATTCTGCATTTCTGACAAAGGTTAACAGATCATTCCAGGGACAAACACAGTTCAACAGGCATTCCGTCTGACCAGTGAAGGAAACTAATGTCACAGAGATGGATATAAGCTGCTCTTGAAAAAAAATGTCAGGTCCCAGAGCAACCCTGAGACCAACACAGTAACTTAAATACAGACGTTTACCTATGCACCACAGTGTGCACTGCCAGTCACGTGTTCAGCTTCACAGATAAAGGTTCTGTACATAAAGTGCTTTGGTGTTGGTGATGTAGTACTGCATATCTGGTGACACAAGCTAAAAAACATTGGGGTCCGAGTCAGGGCTGTTTACTCCACGCATGCGTGTACACTACATATGTGTACTAATGCCCCTAGCGATGGTACTTACCGTCAAAACGTGGGTCCAGTAATATCATCGCATCCCACATAGATCCAATATGCATCCATCCTTCACAATTTTTAGATAACATGTGTAACCATTGAGATTCATTATTACATCTGGCAGCAGATCTCTGAAAACATTCACAAATCCCATGTCTCTCGTATAAAGACTACACTGTGTCTTTAACCAGAAATAGCCTTTTGTCCTCAAGCAATCCTAGAAAAACAGTCCCTTGAGGAATTCTGATTGGTTTTCTATCAATATATTTCCCAATGTACTGTAGCCATCAGGGTAATCCACTACATTTAAAGCCCAAGTGATTACACCGCCACAGCTCCTCCATTATTATTCATGTCTAGTCGGAAAAACTGAAATTAATCTGGAGTCTACAACGAGCTTAGGTGGAATTACATTTGCAAACAAAAACAAGATATTAGAAATTATTTACTATGGCCAGCCTGAGAAGAAAGGCACCTTTTGAAAAGATTATGCTTTCATGTTATTACCAAAGAATGTTTTGTGGGACGAGAGTTCTGTTGAGCTTTAACTTGACCCTACTTTGTCTTAGTTTGGGATTGAGTTACTGGTTCAGACTTTTGTTATAACCCTACCCTAACTTGTCCTCGCTTACGAATTATCTGAATCAGGATAACAATTTGATAATCCCAAATGAAGAAACAGTCTATATGTAGGCGTAAGTATGTGGATGACTAACTTTGTAACTAGCCGAGGAATAACGGAGTGTGTTGGTGGTTAGAACTGGCAATGGATTTATAACCATTAGGTGAACTAAATCATCTATCATTGATAAAATATGCAGAATTAAAACACGGAATGATTGATTTCTGGCTACCTCATCTGACCCAGGTGCTAATGACTTAAACAAAGCTGTTGAATGACAGGATTAAAATGAGTCCCATTTGTAAAAAGCTATTTTTCATATTTGAGCATTGCCATGCATTTAATTGTTCAACTGCTTTCTCTCTCCCAGAACTTGCAGAAGGAAAAGCTGTTACGGCTATCTCCAAGGGGGGCAGGGTTCAGCCATATTACTCTGTGAGACAGCAAAGGAGATTATAGACCTTTCTGTTGAAATTGAAAGCAGCCGTGCTATTACTGTGCTAAATTGTTAAAAGCCTCAAATCTGGGTGTATAATCCATCTGTTTATGAGTGCAAGATACTTTTTAAGGGACATTGGTTGTAAGCAATGACTGATCCAAAATCATTTGAATGCAATACAAAAAGTTTAGTTTCAACACGCCATTATTCTAGGTTCAAACAAAGTGCCCACCAGCCCATTGAACTAATCTCTGTTTATTGATTTGACAAGGAATGCATTGACACACCTTTTTTATTTCACAACCAACCATCTTCTCAATATATGAATGACCATTTCCATTACAGGGGTCTGCAACCTAATTTCTTCATGAATGCTGGTATACGTTCTTCTTTTCTTCTGAGGGTTAAAATGATTTGTACACAGAGGCTTTGACTGGCAAGGTTCTTTCATCCCCTGTTGCATTGGAACTCAGTCATCTATTCCTAATTAGTTGGGTCTTTGTATATCCTTTTCAAATTCTAGTCATGTGGCAAATCCCTAGATAATAAGAAAGTGTAAGGGAATAAGAGGAGTCTAAGAAATTAGACCAGGTTTATGATGGTTTTCCCATCCAGATCAGGGACGTTGCCTAAACAAGGACTACCCAGAGATCCTCACAGCTGAAAAGCAAAGAACGTACAAGGTGTGATTTTGCAAATAGGCAGATCATTGTTTTTTTTACAACACACAGATATTTAGTCAATATGTTTAGGTATATTGTCTGTACTTAATGCTAGGGATAGGATGCTCTCGATTGTTATCAACTATTGATTTAAATCCGGTACGTTCGCATCTGAGCTCACATTCAAGTATTTTAGAAGAGGCAGCATGACTTAGTTGAGCGAAAGTTGACTTCCTGAAGGAATGAGGAGTTTGGCCAATAGACCAGGGGTGGCAGAACTATGTTCATTGGCAGGGATTAAATAAAAATGTCTGTATATATATAATAATTTATGAATCAAGCCTATAACACAACAACATGTTGACAAAAGAGTATTATTTGAGCAAATGCATTGCTCTCCTATGCACAATACAGTGCATCCGGAAAGCATTCACAGCGCTTCACTATTTTTACATTATGTTCTGTTATAGCCTTATTCTGTCATGTCCTGGCTGGGGGCCCCTGGCCATCTTTGTGCCTCGGGCTCACAGTCAGGACATGAGGTATAGAGGTGCCTCTAGGCACCCAGCCCGCCTGCACTCCAGGGGCCCCCCCAATTGTTTTGGGGGGGGGCTAATGGGGTCCCCTGGGGTGTCATGGCTGGTACCCGAGGGGAGGTCAGTACCTGTCCCTGTCTATGCTGGACACGAGCTCCCGCCTGTCTCCCTGGTGGGGGAGCAGGCTGCAGGCTGGACACCTTCGCAAAAGCGTCTGCTCGTCGCCCCGCCGGCGGCCCAGGTCCTGGTAGGCAAACCACTGGCGCCAGAGCACCTGCTCCACGACCGGCCCCTGTCTTGGCACCTGCTCCACGACGCGCCCTCGTTCCGGCACCAGCCCCACGACGCGCCTTTGTTACGGCTCCTGCCCCACAGGCCAGTGCCCCGTGCCCTGCCCCACGGGCTCGTTCCCCGGCCGAGCCGTCCCAGTTGACTCTCCTGGTCGAACGGCCACCGCTGACTCTTCCGGCCGAGCCGCCGCCACTGACTTTCCCGGCCAAGACGCTGCCCGCCCACCCTTCTTTCTTGGTTGGGTCTTGCAGCCAGGAATCCGCGCCTTAGGAGGAGGGCACTGTCATGTCCTGGCTGGGGGCCCCTGGCCATCTTTGACCTACAGAGGTGCCTCTAGGCACTGTGGGCTCCTCAGTCAGAGACAGCTGTGATCAGTTGCCTCTGATTGAGGAGCCTACTTAAGTTAGGTTTTTAGCCACACTCGGTGTGGTTTATTGTTTGTTCACCTTAACAACGTTCACGGTCCTGTCTTGTTTATTGTTCCTGTTCTGTGGATACTCAACATGTTCGTTAGTAAGTTTTCACAGTGTGTTTTATGTTTAGTTAGTTGTTTTGCTTGTCATTTCAGCACCTTTCATTCTCGCGTGTTCAGTTCGTGTTTTTTTTGTCTTGTCTTGGAATTATATTCACGTTTACTTTGAAAATGTCTGCATATGGTTCCGTCCCACATCGAGACCGTGATATATTCCAAAACGGATACAACATTTTTGTCACAATTCTACACACACTACCCAATTATGATACACTGAAAAAAAGTTTGTTTCATATTTTTAAAAGATTTGCAAAAATTAAGAAGGAAAATATAAACTCTCCATAAATATTCACAGCCTTTGCACAATACTTTGTTGAAGCACCTTTGGCAGCAATTACAGCCTAAAGTCCTTTCAAGTATGATGCTACAGGCTTGGCACACGTATTTTTGGGCAGTTTCTCCCATTCTTCTTTGCAGGACCTCTCAAGTTTTATCACGTTGCATGGGGAGCGTGAGTGCACAGCCATTTTCAGATCTCTCCAGAGATGTTCAATAGGGTTGAAGTCTGGTTCTGGCTTGGCCATTTAAGGATATTCACAGAGTTGTCCCGAAGCCACTCCTTTGTTGTCTTGACTCTGTGCTAATGGTTGTTGTCCTGTTGGAAGATGAACATTCGCCCCCGTTTGAGGTCCATAGCGCTCTGGAGCAGGTTTCCATCAATGATGCCTCTTTACATGGCTGCATTCATATTTCCCTCAATCCTGACTAGTCTCCCAGTTCCTGCCGCTGAAAAACTTAGTATGATGCTGCCACCACCATGCTTCACTGTAGGGATGGTATTGGCCAGGTGATGAGTGGTGCCTGGTTTCCTCCAGATATGACGCTTGGCATTTAGGCCAGAGAATTTTGTTTCTCATGGTCTGAGAGTGGCTTCCGTCTGGCCACTCTACCCTACAGGCCTGATTGCTGGAGTGCTGCAGAGATGATTGTCCTTCCGGATGGTTCTCTGCTCTTCACAGAGCAATGCAGGAGCTCTGTCAGAGTGATTATCGGGTTCTTGGTCACCTCCCTGACTAAGCCCCTTCTCCCCTGATCGCCAAGTTTGGCCGGGTGGCCAACTCTACAAAGAGTCCTGTTGAAGCTACTGTGCACATTGAGACCTTTAATGCTGCAGCCATTTTTAGGTACGCTTCCCCAGATCTGTGCCTTGATACAATCCTGTCTCGGAAATCTACAGACAATTCCTTGGACTTCATGGCTTGGTTTGTGCTCTGACATGCACTGTCAATGGTGGGACCTTATATAGACAGGTGTGTGCACAGAATGCACATGAGCTAAATTTTGAGTGTCATGGCAAAGGCTGTGAATACTTATGTACTTACATGATTTATAAAAACATTTTTTGAAAAAGATTTGCAAAAAATATATATTTTTTTTTAAGGAAATAAATATTTAATACATTTAAGAATATGGCTGCAACATAACAAAACGTAGAAAAAGTTAAGCGCTGTGAATACTTTCCGGATGCACTGTATATTAGAACACAAAACAAGTGTAAATGCTAATTGTACTATAGTGTATATTATATGTTGAGAAACCGATCTGACACAATAAGTCAAAATAACATTTGATGTTGCCAAAATTATTGCCCACCCCTGATCTGCACCCCACTTATCCTCAGGGCCCTGAAAGAGGAGCTGATCCAAATAATCAGCAATGATAATATGACATCTGTGAAGATAGCACAGCCGAGTGGGTGATGGCGTAAAGTAAACGCTTGGGCAGCTGTGGTCCTATTGTGCAGTTGTTGTGCAACATTTTTATCCCTGAAAAGTTGATTTGAATTACTGGGTTTTATCTGTGAAATGGTTTTCAATCTGATTAGACCAAGGAACATTATCTCTTTTTCATTTCCTTATTTATGCAGAGATCTCTGCAAATTGTAGCTTCTCTGGTTGTAACCCTGCATATTCATAAACTATCTTCTACATATAATCAGGCTTTGTAACATTCAAATCCCAAAGTAGGCCTCTTCATTGTAAAATTGTCCAAAATTAAATGATCTGGTCAATAACATATTCACTGCACTGGGACTTTACCTTGAGTTATAACTTACAGGAAACACTCAAAACATTGTCCATCAATTTCTTTCACGGGGAAGCAGAGAACTCAACATTATTTATTAAAAGCTGTTTAAATTTAAAGTATAGTCAGTGTTGATGAAATGAGTGTGAAAAAAGCCTGACTGAAGACTGAAGAGAAACTTGTTGAACTTGTGGTATTGGGTATTGAGAGCAAGACAGAGGTATAAGAACATTTGTAAAAGGTATCTAACAAGATGACATCCATACTTGGATTGATGGCCCATCACGTCTATCAGGCTATTACAGACAGCCAACAATGACAAAGACTGAGCAAAAGAAAAATATATGAATATAGGAAACTGTGCTTTATTGTTAAGATTTGCCTGTAGGACCACCAGACATTCACATGAATAATGTAGAACCCCTTTAAACAAAGGATATTTTCTTGGAGTAGAGTTATAAAAGCGTATGTTTATTTTGTTCTTGACCTTCTTGTGCATATGGACAAAAGACGGTCAATTGAGAGCTGCATGATGGATTTCAAGAGCACTTACTCACATCAGTACTGCTTTGTATGTAAGAGTGGTGAAACGTGTCTTCATGGCATACACATTTGAATAATAACACGTCCCTGGTGAAAACATAAATAATTGCAACAACCTTGAGGCCAACAAAAGGGTAAACTGTCCATAAGTTTAATGAGATACCCATTATGACAAGACACAACCGCTGCCTTAATAAAGCCTGAGTAAAGCTCATTTGTATATTAAGAGGCTGATGAAGGTTGTGTAATGGGATAATAATAGGTCGGGGAAAATTGCATTATAAAACGTGTTCTGAGATATCCACAATCTGATTGGCTTGAATCGTGTCTGAAGTCAATATCCTGTTAAGGCCGGGGATACCTCGTCTTCGTCGTAGTATGACTCCCATTCACAACAGCATGTGCATGTATTACGACGAATAGGCGAACAGGGCCATTATCTTTTCGTATGTTCACGACACAGCATTTTTCCTCGATTACTCAAAGTTGACACCCCCTTATACGTGATTGGTCAATATTGGCCTTAACGCGTGTGACTTGGCCCCACACACACCAAAGGTTGCTCCTTGTCAACAGTTTACATTGGCTGGACCAGCATTGAACATTTGAGCATTAAACTCCAAAAGTATGTCTATGGGGTCACACTTAGGGGTGGGCGATCTCCCCAAAATATCATATCATGATCTCTGTCATGCCCTGGCTGCGAGCCCCTGGCCATTTCAGGGCAAGACTATTTGTGAGGCCTCTAGCCCTCTTTATGCCACTGTGGGCTCCCCAGTCAGAGCAGCTGCATTCAGTTGACTCTGATTGATCCAGGCTGGGATGTCAGCAGCGGGTGGAGAAGTCCACCTTTAACCCAGGATCCATGGGTTTCCTCGGCACCCAGCTCAGCCACTTCCCAGGGCCCCCCCCAAAAAATTTTTGGGGGTGGGCTAGTGGGTTCTCCATGGGAAGAGTGGCTGGTATCTGATTGGAGATCCAGACAGTCTCAGTATCTGACCCTGTCTGCGCTGACCGCGGGCTCCCGCCTGTCTCCCTGGGAAGGGAGCAGGCTAGCCAGGCATCCCGGGTTGGGGCCTGGTAAACAGGCAGCCCGTAGGAAAGCGCCTGCTCGTCGCACCACCGGTGCCAAGGGTCCTGGGAAGCGCACAGCTGTCGCTCCAGGGTCAGTCTCCCGTGTCCTGCCCCCAGGGTCAGTCTCCCGTGTCCTGCCCCCAGGGTCAGTCTCCCGTGTCCTGCCCCCAGGGTCAGTCTCCCGTGTCCTGCCCCCAGGGTCAGTCTCCCGTGTCCTGCCCCCAGGGCCAGCTTCCCGTGTCCTGCCCCCAGGGTCAGTCTCCCGTGTCCTGCTTCCAGGGCCAGTCTCCCGTGTCCTGCCCCCAGGGCCAGTCTCCCGTGTCATGCCCCCAGGGCCAGTCTCCAGTGTCCTGCCCCCAGGGCCAGCTTCCCGTGTCCTGCCCCCAGGGTCAGTCTCCCGTGTCCTGCTTCCAGGGCCAGTCT